>JAOTON010000160.1:0-275000 GCA_034440635.1 Lepas anatifera
AAACCGGTCTCATAGAATTGGTGCAGGTGTGCCACACCAAACGGTTTACTGATTGATAAGCGTCGTCCCGTTTCACACGAGAGCCGGTTTCGATTCAGGACAGCTCCACAATTAAAGAATAGTTGTCCCGTGGACAAAGAGACGTCAATAATTCAGTGATTATGTAATCGGTAATAAAGCTTCCATTTGATTAGCTTGTTTGAGACAATAATCTGGTCGATGACTAAAATACCAAGGAACTTAGCCAACGCAAGAAACATACATAAAAATAGCACGGTGTGTTTGACAAGATACACCGTGCACATGATCCGCTGGTCTTTCATATCTCATGTTGACGTTCCAAGGCAGCATTGTATATAGAGGCGTCGACCACCTGCGACTAATATCCTGCTATCATCCTTGTTCACCCAGTTACCGAGTTTACCTCTCCTCACCCCCGCCAGACACCTGCGTCCGGGCCCTGAGGATATTCTGAACTCACTATCACTGCGCACCCAGCTGGTTTTCTCGAATAATTGTCACAGAGTATCCGCAAAACGCGGACCAGAATGAAAATTCCTTGTGAATGCGAACGATGCCTTTCATCTTACTTCGAAAGTGAAAATTAAAATGCATGCAATACGAAATTTTTTGTTTGTTTCATGAGAAATTGCGTGAGCAGAAAATATCGTTACTGAAGTATGAGAAGGGAAATTATAGGAAGTAAAGGGCATTCCTTCGAGACGCAGATCGATGGCTTTTGGAGGCCCATTTCTTATTTATATTCGGTATGCTTTCCACTTTTTAATAATAATTGTTGGGGGTTTAACAACGCACCAACTTCCAGGGTCATACGGCGTCGCCAACTCTCACCCTGTTGGAAGGGATTTTGGGGATCAGATCGTTTATTCAGAGGCTCCGCCGGGAGCCCGAACCCGGGACCGGTGGCCAAATTTTTTAATCAGCGTCGCTAATCATTTTTCACCTTGATTTTATCAACGTAAGTTGTGGAAGCTAACGACAAATTACCATGCTGCTTGGCCTCCACTGGTTATCTGTATGAATCCTGGGTGATTTATCCCGCGACCAAAAGCTGCTTTGCTCCATGCCCAGTCCCAATAGGATGCAGATAGCGTGACTTCTGGCTGAATTATGGGTTAGACGTGCTGGCCTGGGTCCAAAACACGGACCGTTCACGGAAGGGTAGCGTGATTGCCGGATGCAGCCTCCTCGACAGAGGGTGGGAGCTTTTGGGCGCGGTCAGAATGTGTTTTGGTGCGTTATTTACCCCCTCGTGCAATTTGGCAAACAAGTCGCCTGTATAAATGCTAGTGTAAAAGTGATAACAATTATTTCATGTCTCCAGGTCATCTGCCACTTGCTTTGCAAACATGCATTCGGCTGGCGGGAATATCCACACAATGGAAAACATATTAAAGACGTTTGACGTAGACATTGATGTTGAATATAGTGCTTGTTGAATATCATCAAAAATCTCTCCTTTATGTATGTTTTTAATCCAACTAAGTCTTGTGGATTCGGCTGAAAAGACACTAAAGCTCGCACTGTTTCATGTGCACTGTTTTGAAGCGTGCATTTTAGCAATGCTAAAATTACATGGCCAACTTATTTGCAGTTTTCGCAACAGCTTATTTCGCTATTAATAGTTACCCTGTGGCTCTCCCGAACCAAGTGTCTAGCTGATTCAGGTTTTAGATGGTTTAAGTTGCTGCATAAGAATTGGAACCAAATGCTGTCTTGGTTACAAACCCGTTCCGAAAAGAATGTATTCGAACATATCATCACCCACGTAGGAAGTCTGAAAACTAGTGTTGCCCAAACCACTTAATGTATGGAACATTCGTTCCAGGAAACCATATCCAAAAATAATGATTGACGATGTTGTACTCCCACCCAGTTTTCATACCTGGACGCGCCCGTGGCCACCCGCTGGCTGTGAGGCGACCCAGTCGCACTAGCCCGTGCTGGGCAGTCAGGTCACAGAGCTGTGCGTCAATACATACTCCACGTCGTAAAAACCTACAGTGTTTGACAAACACAATAGATGAGTCGATCTTGACTTGTTTTCTTTCTTTATGAACTGATCATGCACTTGAAGTTCCAGCCTTACCGAGCCTTAAGTGCTATGTTTCCCACCGACTGGGTGAGCTTTGCCCACCCTAGGGAATGAGCTTGGCTCACCTAAGTCACAATGGAAGATATATGTTCGCTCGGGCAACAATGGTTCAATGTTAATCGCGATTTCAGCACTCTCTGATAAAATATCTTAGATAATGAACAATAGTCATCCCCTTGAAATCCAAGATCACTAAATTCTAACATTTGCTCGGCCCAAACACTTTTAAAATCCGGTCAGACGCTTCAAAAACGTGGAAAATAGGACGATGATAATTACATAGTTTTTCGCAGAGTATTGCATTCCATAGGGTTAGAAAACATTCTGTCTGACAAGCTTCTGTGGAATAATCTTTTGCTTAAAATTTGTTGAAAAATAATTTTTTGGATGGTCATGCATTGCAGGAAATCATTTTTTAACCGGAGTTCTACTGCAGTCAGCTTCAGACATCTGGTTTAAATTTTCTTCACGTTTAGTTGCAGTTCCAATTTGATTTAGAGTGTTGGTCGATAGACTGATAAGCTATGGAAACTGTTAATCATTGTTCTGTTTATTCCCCTCCCTGTTCTCCCCCTCTCTCTCTCTCTCGTCACATATTTCCCCTTCCATGCTTGTGTTCTTGTTTCCGCGCCAACGCATGCGTACACCAACCGTATGTAAGAACTGCAGCATATTTACCACGATCTCCTCGAGCTGACATCCGGCGTATGTGTCTGCAGAGCCCGGGCCAGGCATACCTGGGACTGAGTCAGCACATCGACTTCGACACCCTGCCGGATCCCAACGGTCGCTTCGTGCTGGAGTCGCTGATTGGAGAGGGAACCTACGGGGAGGTACACGCCGCCATCGACAGCGAACAGAACGGTACTCGTCGTCGCTGCATGTGATGGGAATAGGCATGGGAACGATGAAATGGGCTGTTCTAAATTCGCAAGGCAGGAGGGCGCAATTTTCATTGATCGGTTATAAATGCGATCGTTCTGTTCGAGTTTTAGTTTTTACATGTAACGACAATTTAAAGCGACTGCTAATGTTCCCATTCCTATATTCCACGTGATGTGGTTCGGTGCCTTCTTGATATTTTCCGTTCGGCGTTAGTTTTTTTCGATTCGAGCTATTAGCTATTGGTCTTCAGATTTCACTCACCATATGTCTGCCACATTGATGCAGTGTAAATAAAAAACTTCCATATCATGAAGCTTAATAATTGTTGGGGTTTAACGACGCACCAACTGCCAGGGTCATACGGCGTCGCCACCTCTCACCCTGTTGGAAGGGATTTTGGGGATCAGATCGACTTATTCAGAGGCTCCGCCGGGACTTGAACCCGGGACCAGTGGCTTAGAAGACAAAGGTGCTATCCACTAAGCCACCTCATTCCCATATCATGAAGCTTAGGGACGCATGATCCCACCATTGCTTTAACATTGCTGTGGCATTTAAAGAAGTTAGCAAGAACAAGTTAGGCCCCATTCGCTTTGTCTCGTTACGGCACATCAAATGATGTGACTATATTAGGAAAAAATATAACCTAAGGTCAGGTCAAGGTCACCATCTGACCTAACATAGTCAATATGCATATCAATCGGCTCACAGCAATAATCCAAACCTAATGGTATCAATGTAAAATATTTATCGTCATTCCCTCCAAACATATTGGCCCAAGCCAGAAAACACGCTTCAGCAACCCCCAATAACCTTTCAGAGGTCACAGGCTCAATTTTGCACAATGAACCTTGAAATGGATCGAGGATAATACGATTTGGAGAATAGAAAGGTATTTTTAAGCTGTATGTACACAAATAGAGCCATTTTTGGTCCCATTCCCCTTTTTTCCAGGCATTTTCAATGTGAGGTCATGATCCGTATCTGACCCTAGGTCATCGGTATAAAAAATCACGAATATTTTTTGTAGCACTTGGTAGGCCCATTATGTGACATGACTTTTGATTGGATAAATTGACCCTGGTCGGTTGACCTGCACTGGTGACCCAACCTGAGATGACCCGACCTTAAAATTTTGTGAAAAGTTGCAGAATTGATCAAGGATAATGTGTGCACGATACGGTGACGCAAGGCGTCGCCGCTTTTTTATTTCTCCGTACAAACCTGAGGGGGTGTTCAAGCACCCCCAGCCCACCGGGGTGAGGGTTAATTGATGGAGTTAGCTCAAGCAAATGACACTGGCTTTCTTTTGCCCTACAGGCAAATATGTGGCGATCAAAATCCTCGAGGATATATGTGATAACATTGAAGAGATTGAGGAGGAGTACCTGGTTCTGCGAGATCTTTGTCTTCATCCCAACATTCCTCAATTCTTCGGCATGTTCTTCAAGCGAGGCAGAAAAAGAGAGGACGACCAGCTGTGGTTTGTTATGGAGGTAAGTCATGTCGTACAGGTCTCATATGTTGCCTAAAAAGGCAGTTGTTTTGCGTTCCAAAACAAAGTAATGTTTTTACTCTATGGTTGATTGGCAACCCCACTTGAGGGTATACGCTTCACTTTATTCTGTGAGCGGATTAATTTCCTCCTTGGTAACAACGTTTGAAGGCATCCATATTCGGTGCACTGGCAAAATATTTGAGCACATTATCTGGTCACTGATTTCTCGGCCTTTAGCCATATTCCCGCATTCCTGGACGACGTGAACACTTCGTGGAAACCGTGTGAGTACGGAACAATACAAAACTTGTCAGACCTGCTATTCCACGTGGGATGATCCACTCTACAATACACTACCGTCTCGAATGAGAATAAGAGTTGACCGAGCATGAAGACAGGTTCGAAAGACAGCGTGGGCAAGCCTGGCAGGAGCATCTTCAGAAAACGACGTTAGACCTGCTTGCGACAGAAACTGGGGATGTTTGACCCGTTTTCAACACTCATAATTACATCGCAGTTTGTCGGAGGCAATGTATTTTTCGATTTCAAACGAGCAGATGATAGCTTCTCCAAGTTCAAACAACAGCTCCTCTGGTCTCGGTCCACTGGGCTAGCCCTTCCACCTTGAGATCGTCTGTGAGCGCCGAGGCGGTCTGCCTCCATGATTAGGAGTCACGGGTCTGTGACGAGACGGACCAATTTCCCGCCGACTGCGCTGACCCATATGAGTCGGATCGTGAGAAACAATTCACGAATCGCCAGCCAATCACGAATGACTCCAGAGCTTTCATACGGGGAAAACAGCTCCCAGGTCGTGACCGAACGTAGCGGTTGCTGGAGGCCAGATCAGCATGCAGAAAAAAGGGAGAAAGCACACTAGAAGCTATACCCGTCAAACCATACCAGCCAAACCATCCCCTATCCCTCCCTCCACCTTCTTCTCTCTCTCTCTCTCTCTCTCTCTCTCTCTCTCTCTCTCTCTCTCTAAGAGAGCGGCGGCTGTAAGCCGGCAGACAGGGTAACGCTGTGACGCTCTTCTCGCCGTGACGGCAGTGGTGGTCGGGCAGCTGTCACGCTTCCAACATCTTATTTACGACTTCTCGTGCCGCTGACTACAGCTTCTGACCGCTTACTTAATGCGAACCGTTCTGGCGGCTTCTCGCACGCTGGGACGGCGCTGCTGTAGGAGACGATGGCTGCCCTGGAGGGCTCCGCCGTTTCACGCTCTCAATCTGCTGACCTCTGAGGCGGACCCCATTCTCCGGACTGGTTCCGCTGACCGTCGTCGCCGGAATGAGACGCTGAATACCCGGTTAAGCCACCCGTTTTTCTCTCTCGGAACGGAGCGTTGTTGTTCGACTGGGTCACCGCTAGACCGTCGCATTGTTTGAGAAGCTTATCGCCTGAAATATATGCGGGAGTTAGAACCCGGGCGTCTTGACCACTAGTACACAGGTTGTAAGTAATCCTATCTGTGTAGGCTCTACCCATCTGTCGCGTCATTTTCACAAAACTAGTTGTTATCTTAAGGGAAAGGATGAAAAATAGAGTCAAAAAATATTTGGCATGGGTGACAATTGAAAATTCAATAATGGCTGCAGAGCCAGAAATATAGGGCGAATTATATACATTTTACCAGTTTTATATTGCATATTAGTAACCCTAAGATGCTGCGTGGCATCTCTGACATACATATACATAAGATAATGCCCAAACATGATCAGAGGCGAATGCAGGCAGGCAAAGTCGTGGAGCAAGGTGCATATGGCAATGTCTACGGGTAGCTATGTTCCTCAGCTATTGATATTATCATCTTGCGCAACCTTTATCCCTATCTACTCGGCGAACAGTTTAAATGATTTGTTTATTCCTGATCCCCCCGTGGTGAACTTGCCTTGGTCATTTTTCTAACAAAACGCATGCAAAAATACTTGCCCTGTTCATTGCGCTAGGTAAACTAAAATCCCATTCCAGATGCTTAAAATCGTGCAAATTACATAACCTGTGCGTGCCTATGCAATTTCATTATTATCATAAGTGTTGAACATATCACAAGTGTGGAATTTCTAAATAAGTGTGGAAGTATGGTATGGTTAATTTACCTTCCGATAGTCTTGCAAGCAGTATTTGTACTCCAAAATAATGCAATCAAAATGTACTAGAGCTTTCCATTTGGAGCTGCTGTAACTGCCACTGACTAAGTATTATTTGAATACATAAATGGAACATCACCTACCGCTTCCTTCAAAATATCAGAGCTTTCTAGCTGTTCTCAATACTGTTATAAAAGGATTTGTTCTATGAAGATAGTTCTGTAAAATATAAAACACGATTCTCGAATTCATCCTTCCTCAAAAACAGGCCACAGATTCGCCCCTCGGAAATATATTACGAAATTTGTTTAGGTAATCTGTTTAAACTTATTAATGAGAAGTCGGACAGCTTCCGAAGCCAAATTTTTTAGCCGCTTAGTATATTTCCGAGGAAACATGATAGATGTACAGAATTTTCCTTTCCCTGGGAGTGATTGTTTACTTCTGACAGGAGCCCCTGGTGCCGCTGTGCTCTTTCCGTCCACCACCTGGAAGTCGGGGTACAATCGGAACCCCCTCCCTCCCCCAATCCTGGAAACCAACGGAGATACTGAAAAATAGAAAACGATTTCAATGAACGTGCTTTACCGTATTTTACTCTTGTATCAAGATTAAACCATATATGTTGGACTATGACGTCACAGAGGACGAAACTGCGTCAAGTTGGACAGATTTAGGAAATTCCTTATATTTTGTGGGAACCATAGACCTATGTAGAACAAATCCAATGGCACCAGTATTATTTTATTGCCTAAATAATTATAACGTAATGGAACGTGATCTTTTAAGGTCACAGGGTAGTATTGGTCTCATATTAGGGTCAAATAAGAATTTGTTTAAATCATATGGCATATTATTCAAACCAGCAGATCATGGTCACTACTATAATTACCGTCTTGGCTGTTTGGTTTGCATCATTTTATATGAACAAAGCTGCCTTAAATGTGTTTGGAAGTGACGCGATGACTCGGTGACGTGACCTGCCCTGACCTGATGATTTTTTTGTAATAATTGCCTGATGTAACATGTAATGATTTGTACTAGATTCAGCCAGTTTTTAGCTAAGATATGGTATTATTAGAAACTTAAGTGGCACACATCAGTGTGTGATATTTTCATTGACATATAAAACCATAGTTCGTGTTTAAAAACTAGTCATTGACGAACGTTATACGTACGTATAGGGACCAGTACCAAATGCACGTTTAGAACATAGGTTTTTAAAAGGGTTGTCTAAGCAATGCTTGTAACGCATCAGGGCTTGAGCAACATTACTTTCCCCCAATCCCCAAGGTCACTCCGTACCACGTGACTACTCGGGGAGGGGTGTTCGACAGGCGGTTAATGTGTGCTTTTCCCTTCGCTCTGTAAGTTATGAGACAAATGAAAGATCAATCAAGTGGCTTCTCGGCATCGTCTATCACATCGCTATATAAGTTCAAATTTGATTATGAAGGGCCACATTCTCTTTGGGCCAATTAAAAAATCTCGTTTTTTAATTGATGTGAAAACTCAGTTATTGAAGCAAGGCTCACAGTAAGTGTTCCAAGTAAACACAGCATCTTGCAGCATCCATTTGACATTGTTTGATATTAAATATATGGTTGCATCCATCGGTTAGTCTTTAAGCCGCTGTCTGGCCGCCGGCGCGTCGATTGAGGCGCGTGCGTGTGCGTGCGTGCGTGCGTCACCTGTCTATGCCGCACCGCCGGCTGTGTCGTCTCCGCGACAGACGAGACGCCGGAGAGAAAGTGAAGTATAGCACCTGGGCAGCGTCGATGGCGGCTACTCGGGTGGCACTATAGCTGGCTATAACAAGCACGCACCGCACCGCCGTAATTGGACGTCGTTTGTTACTGGTTTCAGAGTGGCAGACAGGGGAGGTGGTATGACAGGTGGATGAAGATGGTGGATAGGTAGCTGACCAAGACCCAAGAATGTGTAGAAAAAGTCGGCCTTTGTCTATCTGATGTTTCTGAACTTTGTTCCGTAATAAAGTTTGACATTTTAGTTGATGAAGTACTTTTAATATATCATTAATTAAGACACACCTCCTCATTTCAACCCAAAAATAGTAGGTAATAAGGAAGATATAGAAAATATGGATATGATGGCATGGGATGGACGGTTTGACACTCACCATCGAAATACGAATAGACAGTAAAGCCTTTTAACTTAGCCTGCTATTACTCTTATTGCACAAGAATTATAGAAAATAATTTTCTAGTTTTGTGCGCAAACGTTTTGATTGAACGCCTTAGGCTCACTAACTGTGTCATTATCATTGCTACAAATTCATGTAAAAAAATTGTTAACAGTCTGATGCAGCTCATAAGTTTATATAGTGAACATAGTATAATATAATATGATATGAAATAATTAATAATGAAGTTGATATAAAATATGTGAACATTGTCCTGATCTTGCACTGCCTGAAATCGCTCTTGAAATGCGTAAAGCAATGCGTTCAGTTAAAGTGTGGTTTGCATATTTTCTAAGAGAAGCCTCCAGGTATTTCTCGTCATCGCCTACCATACTTTTAGCGTTTGATGACCAGCGGTGATTCTCCAATCAATTATAGCTGTCTCTGTAGCTATTTCCATGGCTGTTTACACCACAAAGATCGATCGATCAAGTATTTATGGTCTAATCCTGAGAGTCAATCGCTCCGACATACCCCCGAATGGCCCTGTCACTGTCTTTAGGCGTGATAGGCAAAACTTCTCTGAACCTGTTCTTTAAAGGGAATGTGGCACTTTGAGCGAATCCAGGAATTTAGTGTAATTAGGGGTATTTTGTGCCGAAAATCATGAAAACTTCCATGATATTTCTGAAAAATGTACAATGAGCTCAATATTTCTTATTTTTAAGATGCTCTTGTGGGGTGAAAAATTTACATCTACATGTGGATAACGCCATGATCTGGCAAATACTACCATATTCAAAAGGCTTCAAGGGGTTCAATTGGCTGATTACTCACCGTGACGTCAGCGCTGTCGTCACACCAACAGTTGACAACTGTGGCCGCCTGGCTTTGGTACATGTGGGCACATTTCAGGTACAGGTTTTTAGCTTTTCTCCACGAAAATTTGTTCTCGATATATTGAATACCAGGTTTTTCGGCATGCTTTACCACTTGGCTATCTTAGTTAAATTAATGTTATAAAGGTGCCACATTCCCTCTAAAGACTACCCAGTCGGGAAGTTCCTCAATTTTAAATCAGTAAGATGACTGATATCCGCTGTGCGGAACAGTAGCTGATAAGCCCCGTGGTCTTTAGCACCTGCCTTCTAGCACCTCGTCAGCTGGGCGATGTCAGCTGCGGGTTGCCAGATGAGCGTTGGTAGCTGGTTAGTGGCGCTGCGGTGCGGCTCATTTTCACCGCTCACCGCCCCGTGCGCCGTTTTTGTCCCCTAGTATACCCGCGTCTCTCGCCTGCTGGTGTGTTCAATGTGAGCACAAGGCCAGTGGCTGTGAGAAATCAGAGGCGTGTGCTGGGGCGATCTCTATCGGGTCAGAGAGGACGCTCATTAGGGAGGTGGATACTGTTGCTCGGTCTCGCAAGTGTTGTAATATGTTAGTAATGTGTGTAAAGCTTATGTCGATAGAACAGCAGAAAAATATTTTTTAGAACACTGTGGTATTCGTTATTTTGGAAAGTGAAAGAAATAGGTTAAAGTTAAATGAATATCTCAAATTAATTATTACCCTTTTTAGGTGTAACATTAGTATAGGCCATGATTGCAATGTATAAATATAACTCGCTGGCCTCTTCCTGCATGCATTTCAAGCTGTTTCTTTCTCACGTGTGCCATTTTCTAGCCTTATATGTTTTTATTAAGATAATTTTGCTTGTACATTTATATTTTTGCTGATTAACTAGTGCGCCTAGCTTCATATGGTAGGCATGTCGGGTAACTCTCTTTTCAATAGTTTCATTTTTTTCGTTCTTTAGTTCTTTTCTCTCTGACCATCTCCCTTCGCCTTCAGCTCTGCACCGGAGGCTCTGTGACAGACCTGGTCCAAACGCTCCACCGTGTGGGGGAGAAGCTAACCGAGCTCCAGATCGCTGCTATCCTCAAGGAGACCATTGACGTGAGTAATGAGCGGAATAGTGCCGGCTACTAGTGAGTAGTGAGCGGGATAGTGCCGGCTACTAGTGAGTAGTGAGCGGGATAGTGCCGGCTACTAGTGAGTAGTGAGCGGGATAGTGCCGGCTACTAGTGAGTAGTGAGCAGAATAGTGCCGGCTACTAGTGAGTAGTGAGCGGGATAGTGCCGGCTACTAGTGAGTAGTAAGCGGGATAGTGTCGGCTACTAGTGAGTAGTGAGCGGGATAGTGCCGGCTACTAGTGAGTAGTAAGCGGGATAGTGTCGGCTACTAGTGAGTAGTGAGTGGGATAGTGCTGGCTACTAGTGAGTAGTGAGCGGGATAGTACCGGCTACTAGTGAGTAGTGAGTGGAATAGTGCCGGCTACAAGTGAGTATTGAGCAGGATAGTGCCGGATACTAGTGAGTAGTGAGCGGGATTGTGCCGGCTACTAGTGAGTGGGTGAGAGGGATAGTGTCGGCTACTAGTGAGTAGTGATCGGGATAGTACCGGCTACTAGTGAGTAGTGAGCCGGACAGTGCCGGCTACTAGTGAGAAGTGAGCGGGATAGTGTCGGCTACTAGTGAGTAGTGAGCGGGATAGTGTCAGCTACTAGTGAGTAGTGAGCGGGATAGTGCCGGCTACTAGTGAGTAGTGAGCGGAATAGTGTCAGCTACTAGTGAGTAGTGAGCGGGATAGTGCCAGCTACTAGTGAGTAGTGAGCGGGATAGTGCCAGCTACTAGTGAGTAGTGAGCGGGATAGTGCCGGCTACTAATGAGTAGTGAGCGGGATAGTGTCGGCTACTAGTGAGTAGTGAGTGGGATACTGCAGGCTACTAGTGAGTAGTGAGCGGGATAGTGTCGGCTACTAGTGAGTAGTGAGCGGGATAGTGTCAGCTACTAGTGAGTAGTGAGCGGGATAGTGCCGGCTACTAGTGAGTAGTGAGCGGAATAGTGTCAGCTACTAGTGAGTAGTGAGCGGGATAGTGCCAGCTACTAGTGAGTAGTGAGCGGGATAGTGCCGGCTACTAGTGAGTAGTGAGCGGGATAGTGCCGGCTACTAGTGAGTAGTGAGCGGGATAGTGCCGGCTACTAGTGAGTAGTGAGCGGGATAGTGCCGGCTACTAGTGAGTAGTGAGCAGAATAGTGCCGGCTACTAGTGAGTAGTGAGCGGGATAGTGCCGGCTACTAGTGAGTAGTAAGCGGGATAGTGTCGGCTACTAGTGAGTAGTGAGCGGGATAGTGCCGGCTACTAGTGAGTAGTAAGCGGGATAGTGTCGGCTACTAGTGAGTAGTGAGTGGGATAGTGCTGGCTACTAGTGAGTAGTGAGCGGGATAGTACCGGCTACTAGTGAGTAGTGAGTGGAATAGTGCCGGCTACAAGTGAGTATTGAGCAGGATAGTGCCGGATACTAGTGAGTAGTGAGCGGGATTGTGCCGGCTACTAGTGAGTGGTGAGAGGGATAGTGTCGGCTACTAGTGAGTAGTGATCGGGATAGTACCGGCTACTAGTGAGTAGTGAGCCGGACAGTGCCGGCTACTAGTGAGAAGTGAGCGGGATAGTGTCGGCTACTAGTGAGTAGTGAGCGGGATAGTGTCAGCTACTAGTGAGTAGTGAGCGGGATAGTGCCGGCTACTAGTGAGTAGTGAGCGGAATAGTGTCAGCTACTAGTGAGTAGTGAGCGGGATAGTGCCAGCTACTAGTGAGTAGTGAGCGGGATAGTGCCAGCTACTAGTGAGTAGTGAGCGGGATAGTGCCGGCTACTAATGAGTAGTGAGCGGGATAGTGTCGGCTACTAGTGAGTAGTGAGTGGGATACTGCAGGCTACTAGTGAGTAGTGAGCGGGATAGTGCCGGCTCCTAGTGAGTAGTGAGCGGGATAGTGCCGGCTACTGCCTAGTGCTCATCTACCGTGTCAGGTACATTTCGGTCACTTTTAGGCCGCCCCACTCGAGACTCTGTCTCTCTATTATTCTAGAGATATCGTAAGAGTGTCAGAGGCTGCATTCTGCTTCCGACAAGCTAGTCTTACGCTTTCAGAGATCCATAAGAAGTAACGCTTTCTTTGCTCCGATATTCTTATTGCAATTATATAACTTCTAATCTATGATATTTTTTCAGATTCGCTAACTTACTATCTTATTACGGAGAAATTGACTTTTGTACAGAAATCAACATCACAGAAAAATGTCGGTATGTTCTATGGGACCTTATACTGACCAAATAAACTTAAACAATTGGGTGATCAATCGTGCAATTGCGTTTCATGGAATTGATTAGAACTAATAAGCAACGCACAAAAACTGGCAAAATACATTAATAATGTTTTTCCATTCTTGAGCTTTCCTCAGCTTGAAATTTTGGAACAGGTCCATGTCCATTTTTATCCTCATTTGAACCGAGTTTCAGAGCACGTGCGGCAGCTGATCCGAGTATCAAACCGGAAAAAAACCACAGTTCTTTAGCTCTGCGCCGCCCGTCTCCATTTGCTTTTTCCTTTTCACTTTTCCGGGCTCTGCAGTTTCCGGACATCGGGGCGCCAGGCTGGGTACTGGTGGCTCAGGGGAAGTGGCAGCTCTGCTTCCGACCGCAGCGCCATGCCAGGGGCGATCCAGGATTTGGTTAAAGGGAGGGCGAAGCTTCGAGGGGGGTGCGGGTTGTAGGAATTTATCACCTCGGAAAACATTCAATTCAAGGGGTCAGGGTTTGGGGATCCAGAAATTTGCTGATAGGCTCAGTGCACGTGAATATTAGTTAGCAAAGGAGGGTCCCCTACTTTTGGCGATACGCAATGCATATTTGGGGACTAAAGTTGGCGGCCAGCGGCAGCAACAGCAGACGCTCCAAATTATTTAATTTTCTATCAATCACCAAGCAGCTCTTTGAAGCGTCGAATATACGCTAAAATCAATGTTTGTATCTGAAACGTGATACATGTCAATATTAGACCTTCTGGCACGGAAAATTTATCAAATGCTCCCAGCCTTCAGACATTGCAACTAACCACTAATACAGTTTCCTATCGCAACTCGGTAATCCCACCGTAACTACATGGCCGGCCGAATCTGCTACTCCGCTGAACACCTCCCCTCTGGGTACTCCACAGGCGCTGCTGTATCTGCACCAGAACCACTGCATGCACCGTGACGTCAAGGGCCACAACATCCTGCTGACCGAGGAGGGAAGCATCAAGGTGGTCGACTTCGGCGTCTCCTCCCACCTGGCGGCCACCCTCGGCAGAAGAAACACCTCTGTTGGCACGCCCTACTGGATGGCCCCCGAGGTGAGGCGCGCGCATCGGGTGATAATTTCCAAATGTTAGCCGTTAAATCGTTTGCGCCCATGAAGTCGTTCCAGACGAATCTCATAGGTATGGGAAAAGGGAGTGCATTTGCGAAATTAAGCCTGTTGGCTTTTGCCCTTTCAAAAAAAGTAAAGGCTTTAGCAATGACGAAACATTTTTGTCTTAGCGGGTGACACAACATGAATTTTTCGAGGAAATGATGCTAAGTACTTGCGTATTACCGCAGATGGAAAACTAGTTTCCTGAGCAAACAATCAACCACACGTGGAAACTGTACTGTTATCTAACAAATATCAATTATCAGTGCGTAAGCATTTCACTGATAAGTGTCCAGCGTATGACGTGAGAGTCTGCTTGACGATCGCCTGTGATGTCAGGTGAGACTATGACGTGAGATTGCCTGTGACGCCAGGTGATCGCGTGCGAGCAGCAGTACGACTACAACTATGACGTCAGATGTGATGTGTGGTCACTGGGTATCACTGCCATTGAGATATCGGACGGCGAACCGCCCTTGGCCGACATCCACCCGATGAGGGCACTCTTCCAGGTCGGTTCTGAGGCCTTGTCTCGTGCTGATGATGTTGTCAGTGATAGATATGTTATGCTCTCCAATGTAGACATACTTTATATTTTGCCGATATAGACATGGAAGTCTCTCTTGGAGGATTGTTGGTACTTGTGGAGTTTAGCCAGAGGGCAAATGACTTTCCCCAATGCGCCGAATTGATATATTTAGAAACAGATGATCATACGATGCTTTAAGGTTTTTTCGTACCTTTACGGGTGCCAGTATCAGATTTTTTCAAGAATATTCATAGACCAGCAGGAAAATTTCCTATTTGCTTATTTCCCCGAGATTTTCTAAATTAGGCTGGCAAAACCGGACGTGTTCTGACCTCTTAGTGTGGCTGATGGGCTTATTATGTGAAGTCGGACATCCCGTTCAACAGTTCAGCTAACGTGCAGAAATGTATTGTGGCTATAACCTGAAACGCGCTACGATGCAGACATGTTTTTAGAAAAATTGTTTTTAAAGAGCTGATAACATCCATTAGTGAGACGAATGCGGCACTAGTAGAAAATTAACAATTTCATCGTCACTTTTTTAAGCATTCCAATTGCTGGCAAAAACAACTGGTTTCCTAGATACCTCATTGTTAACTGTCGAAAACACCCATTGCGAACTATTGTATTTACTGTGTAAATCGTGATTACGTATTCTTAGCAGCAAACTGTAGTGTTTTCGAAACCTAAAATCTAAAAATTTGATTTAAAACCAGGGTTTAACAGGATATAAAAGATTGCAGATGTAGACTAAATATCACAGTCATGATTAAACAATCTATACAGGTAGAATCATATAATAAATATAATTAAATGCATATTGCGGATTTAAATCGAACGCTAGAAGACAGCAACAATGAACGCGTCCTGCTTCGGCCTTGCTGTGAAGCATTAGTCTCAGTTTTGACGGATCTAGTAAAAGAGCCAATACTCATGGGCCACATGTGGGCGTCAGATTCCCCGGAACCCTCCACCAGCTCTGAAGCGGTCTGCTGACTGGAGCCCAGAGTTCAACGACTTCATCGCCCACTGCCTCGTCAAGGACTTCGAGAAACGATCGTTCATGCGGCCCCTACTGGACCATCCGTTTCTGAAGATGGTCCCAAATAACACCGACTATGTGAGTAGCGTTAGATTATAATTTTTTTCTGTTTAAAATCATACGTAACGTTTTACTCTCATATATACAATCATACGTAACTCTCTCCCTCCCTCCCTCCCTCCCTCCCTTCCTGTCTCCCTCCCCCTCCCTCTCTCCCTCCCCCTCCCTCTCTCCCTCCCCTCCCCTCTCTCCCTCCCTTCTTCCCCCTCCGCCTCTCTCTCTCTCTCCCTCTCTCTGTATACATTCTACCTCTCTTCCTTGTATCCACATATGTCTCTCCCACCCGCTTTCTGGAATAGTCGCTCAATTGAGACATTCTTGTATGGAACGGGGTAATCGGGTCGATCATGTAATGTAGAAAAAAACATTTAACATTGGTTTGTTTCGTAATGAATTAAATCCTTCAGTTCCTCCGTGGGAATCACGCTGGTGTAATTGGAATCAAATGGGCATTTGCTCTGTCTTTGATGACTGATTCGCCGAGAAACTTAAACATACGCCGTTTAATGAGCCAAACATGTGTTTAATTGGCAATAAATTCAAATCTTCTGCGCCGGAATAGTTAATGATTTTCCGCAATGGTTGTTTGTCAACTACCGACAACCTCAGAAAGAAATTCAAAATATTAACGTGTAACGGTCAGAACATGTGTGACGAGGCCGTAACTGAAGTCAGCTACTTTAATTTCCTTCCTGTGGCTGTCACATCAGAAACTCTTTCCCACCCTCAGTAATGGGGTAATATCAGTGTTCCGCTCAATAAAAACACGCGGAACGCCCATCTACCGCACTGAATGAGCCTGATGTTGATTCCCAAACTATTGATAAGTCGTCCACATATCATTAACCCCGTTATCTAATAGCCACGCTGGGTGTCACGACGTCACAAGGCTGTGACATGGGATGACGTTTCAGGTACGTGTGCAGCTTCGGGAGCTGATCCGCGACGTTCGGAAGACGGGAGGACGGCTGGTGCGGCAGCCGGAGACCACCACCAAGCAGGGCCGACTGAAGACCGACCGCAGGTACGACAGTCCTGTCGACACTCAGGCCAGTGGCTGGTACACAGTCCTGCCGGCACTCAGGCCAGTGGCTGGTACGACAGTCCTGCCGGCACTCAGGCCAGTGACTAGACTGATGTTACCGTTCACGAGTATGATCTTCCGCACCTTGATGTTTTATTTTAGTGAGAAATTGTTTGAAATGTCTTGTTGATTTTGTTTTGCATATAGCACGGCGTATTGCTCGGTATGTTACCAAAATATATATCTCCCAGACTCTGGCACTCCAGCTTTTTACCTGTAACCCCACTTAGCTGGTTCAATTCGCTGAAGAGCTTTTTTATGGTCCAGGCAGTTGACATAAGCGTTCAGTTTTCTATGAGTTTTGCCCTGCTTGAAACTGCAATTATCTTACGTTAAACGTCTTCATTCCTTTCTTATACTGCACATTCTACTGTTTATTAAAATGAGTCTCCGCAGAATACGCCTTTAAAAAATGTTTAAAAGAGTCAATCTGAACGAGTAAAATTGAATTTTCACCAAACTCTTCTAATAAAAAAACTAATTTGAGCATCGAAAAAGTACAGCTCGCGCCCACGCAAACACCTGTTCCTCCGGCTTCAGGTCCAAGCTCCAGAAGATGTTTGTGGACGATCTGGCATCGCTGGAGCGGCTGACGGAGGACGTCATAGTAGACCAGCTGCAACAGAGGTACAAGGGCTGCCAGATCTACACCTACGTCGGGGACATCCTGATCGCCATCAACCCCTTCACTGACATCAACATATACGGAGACAAGGTACAATAAGAGCCGCACCAGAGCCATGTGCAACTCAAGATTGACCCACTCTAAATGACAGTAAGCTCCGACTCGCTTGCTTAGCTGGACGTATCAAAGATAAGTGACTTTGTTTGCATGTTTATGTGAGAAAAGTTCCACACTTAATTTTAGCGTCTCATAAAATTGTGTTGAGAGTATTATGCTGCAGAGCCAAAAGTACGTGTGAGTCGCAGTGAAGGGTGAAGTCGAGTCATGGTTCACATCCAACTCAGACACATGTTTGACTCTGGGGAATGATTTCCTCATCTGGCATGATGAGTCTGCGATATTAAGTTGGTTCGGGCTCTCACATAAATATAAAACCAAGTAATTTATCTTGAATCACGCGATTCAGGTAGGCAGTCAGAGTTTGCTTTCGTTCAGGTGAGCGGCGCCCGGTTCAGTGTAAGACAGTTTACATACCTCCAACAACGGCGCTGCCGAGGGTCCACTGTTCTGACCTGTGTTTTCTCTTATTCTGAAAAAAACAATGTTTTATTACTCACCTTTTTCAGGACGTCTCTTTTGTTGGGTGTCTCAATGTAATGCTCATCTATCCCCCACTCTAAACTCTGCCTCAGCAATTGTCATATATCTCCAAGCCGTTTTCTTTAACTCATGTTAGGGAACATTTCTACTTGTTGTGTACATACGTTAACCATAGGCGAATCCAGGGTATGTAGTCGGGAGGGAGAGAGCGAATGGTTGGAAGAGAGTCGCCATCCGGACCAGGGGCGCCAGTTTTGGGCTGCAAACCCTGTCGGGTGGGCGTCAAATCCTATCCCAGGGGTGCAGCGCTGGTACTCGCATCTTAGCGGAGGTGGGACACGTCATCCGACAGGGGGTCTCATTGAGCGTTGAGACCGTGACCGTGACCATTTCAGGGGCACTGAGGGTCGATCATGGAGGGTTAGGTACCCCTTGCCTCCTTCCTTGCATCTTCCCACCACCTTCACCGGGTTTGTACCGATGTCAGCGTGACAGCCCTTAGTGACCTCTCTCTACCCGTGTGTTTTCGGTGACAGGAACAGTGGCGGTATAGGGGCTCTGTAAGTCTGACGGTGCCCCTCACGTGTACGCCGTGGCCGACAACGCCTACCACTCCATGCTGCACCACAGGTGGGACTTACTGGGCATCTTTTGAATGCAATCCTGATGTGGAACATAAGCTGTTTGGCTATGATTAGACATTTTAGGTAGGATAACGAAAAATAGCTAGCTTATAACCATCTGGTATTCAAGTGTTCTTGGGGTTTTGCTTACATTAGCGAAGGTACTGAAACCGGTAGTTCGCTTTTTGTGCAGCAATCGACCCTCTTCTGTTGTTATATGCTGACATGACGCCTTGATCCTCAGACGAGGTTGTATTTATCGCTGCTATAAATGCATTTGGCTGTTGGTTTTCAGGCAAAACCAGTGTGTGGTAATATCGGGCGAGAGCGGTGCTGGTAAAACCGAATCCGCCAACCACCTCCTCCGCCAACTAGTCAACCTCGGCCAGGCTCCGAACCGCAACCTAGAGCAGAAGATACTGGCCATGAACCCGGTTATGGAGGCGTTCGGCAACGCCCGGACCGGCATTAACGACAACTCGTCCCGGTTCGGGAAGTTTCTGGACGTGGCCTTCAACTGGACCGGGCGCGTGGCTGGCGCCAGGGTGTCCGTCTACCTACTGGAGCAGTCCAGGGTCGTGCGACAGGCCAGGTTGGTCAGGGGCGGATCCCGACGGGGTCGGAGAGGAGTGATGAAGAAAGTATCTACCCTTATATCTCCACTTTCAACCATTTTTTAAGGAGTCCCATGTTTTCTTTACAATTGTGTGCTCCGCTGCCCTCCTCCCGCCCCCTCGTTCAAACCATTGGTCCAGATCCTCTCTGAAGCTGGAAGTAATGGACCATGTACACACAGTTTCAGTGCAAGAAGTTACGAGAAAATTTTTAGCGTAACTTTCAATCTCTGAATATTTTTTAACAGTGCGCATAAGTAAGTTCTGTCAATACGGTAAAAGTGTTTTTATTTTGAGGGGTTGAAATAGAAACATTGAACCACATGTCCACCAACACTTCAGAACACTACTATATATATCGCTATTACCTCTTACAGGTCGGAGCAAAACTTCCACATATTCTACTACCTGTACGACGGTCTGGCCGCAGAGGGGAAGCTGGAGGAGTTCCACCTCAGCGCCGACAAGCGCTCCCATCACCGCTACCTCAACTGCAGCGGCCGCAACAACCGCACAGCCGCTGTAGGTGGCACCAGAGCCTGCATGGACAACAATCGCACAGCATGCCGTGTTCTGAACAATCAAACACAACTGTTTTGAAAGCTAGAGTTAACCATTATTTTTGGACGTTGTGTTGCGTGTCACTATTCGGATGTTCAATCCAATGATAAGAAACCTTGTTGAAAGACTTCCATGTATGTACCTGCTGGTGATGGCTAATGATTCAAGCTCCATTTCAGTTACGCAGGAAAGACTGGGATATAAAATGAGCTACAGCCCTTGCCAATGACAGACGCTGTCAATGATCATTTTCAGCAAAACCTACACGGATTCAGCTAGGTGTCGGTCATCAAGTGTATAGATGAGTTGATCAGTGTCTTACAACACACCACCGATCTTAACCACACAGCTAGGATTTGTCTTCCCTCACCTCTCCTCACTCACCGCTCTCACCCTGCAGAAGAACGTGCAGAACCTGTGGCAGATCCGCCAGAGTCTGTCGATGCTCGGGTTTCGTCCGGAGCAGCTGCACTGTGTGTTCCAGCTTCTTGCCGCCATCATCCACCTCGGAGACGTCAGGTTCACCTCCAGCGAGGACGACCACAGCAACACCGAGCGGGTTGTCGTCCAGACCAAGGACAAGCTCAAGGACGGTGAGCTGCCTACGGGAGGTGTTCGCTCCGTTGTTGATCGCAACATTAAACGAGATGTGGTAGCACGGCAAAGAACTTGCGTGGGGGCAGGGGGAGTCGAAGATTCACGTGATGTGGTGATAGTCTAGGAAAAGAACCATTTATTTTTTAGCCCCATATTGCCCCCAGAATCAATTATTTGACGAATTCATTTGAATATGAATGAGCTCGTAGGCCGTATTTTGAGTTTTAGTGACTACTGAATACGCGGTACCACTTCTTAACCCATGCTGAATTTTAATTTTTATATAGTGCTCCCTCTGTGTTCTTTCCAGCGTCTGACCTTCTGGGCGTGACCCCGGATGACCTGCGGGAGGTTTTGACCTTGAACTCAGTGGTGACCCGCGGGGAGAGCATCGTGCGTAACAACACTCATGAAGAGGCGGTGACCACCAGGGACGCCATGGCAAAGGCCCTCTACGGCAGGCTCTTCGACTGGATCATCAACCAGATCAATAAACTGCTGGCCTTCTCCCGGATCGTCTAGTAAGGAGATAGGTGACAGATGTTCCAGAGTATTTTATAGCATAGGCTAACTGAGTAAACAAAAGTATGTATTACGTCCTTGTCAATTTCGGCCTCCCTCTTATTATTAAAACTTTCCTGATTATGTGTATGTCATTGAAAACTATCTGCCGAAAAATATATTCAATCGGCTTCTAGTTTATTTGCTGTTCTGCCATTTTCGGTTGGCATCATATACCCTTTGTAGGTGCCCTCCCTAAAATATGGTTGGTCAATGTAAAAACCTGTGGTGATTCATTCAGAATATCGTTGGATATTTCAAAACCCTTCGTTTGAATAAAAGCTGATAAATGACAAGGATCGATACTTTAGGTACCCCAGGCGAATACTGACTCGAAGCCAGAATTCGGTTGGACTCATATATCCAAAACAGATAAAAAGTTTCGCTAGTCTCTAAGTAACAACCAAATCCACGCAGCGCCGGATCGCAGATGGCTTCGGTGGGGAGTGGGAGGGGTAACTTGGGCTAAGATATTACAACATATTCTGCTTTTGGATAAAATGGCGATAATGAAAAAGCTAGGGGCCAATTTGGCTACACTCCCTCCCCCTCCCCCAACCTTCATCCATCCCTGGACGCATGACAGCTGTATTTTTATTTTCTAAGCTTCCTTGTAGCCTATCAGCATTGGTTCCATGATATTTTTCATTAATTTGCTAATTTGCTTTATGCGCGGCGTCATCAATCTCCATTGTTTACGAGACAGCGGCCCGGTGGTTTCAGTGGAGAATCTCTGGCCGTGGGCCTACTGGACATCTTCGGGTTCGAGAACTTAGAGAACAACTCCTTTGAGCAGTTATGCATCAACATCGCCAACGAGCAGCTTCAGTACTACTTCAACCAGCATATCTTCTCTTGGGAGCAGCAGGTATTGGGTTTTGGTGGGTTTTGCGTTGAAGTTATAATGTTCAGTGTATTGTTATGATGAACAATATATGTTAACGGTTTCAAGTCACAAATGTTACAATGTGTACGCGCGAAATAAAATAGCAACTCTAAGACTAAGTGAATTCCCAAGCAGCCCGAGAAATTTGACCACGGGCGATGCGTGGGGTTGACTCACTTTTTACTGCACAGACCAAAGAATACCTAGAAATAGCCACCCTTCCTCCTGTGGGCAGAGCTGCAGCATATGTCAGAGACTGTACTGCAGTGCCTCCCGACTGACTCGACCGGGGACACCCGTCATCGCTTCCGACGCCAAAATCGTCTCACTTAAACTCGCTTTGTGAATAAAAAATTGAAAGTCCGTAAGCTTTCTGTTTGATAAGACCCATGCAAGGAGCAAGAGGAAATATCTACCCATGGTATTATGGTGAGGAATGTCAATTCACAGCAGATACTCGCATGGGAATATAGTGTAAAACAGCACTGCCACAGGGTGAGTGCCAATTTATCTGTTTCTTTTCATATATTTCATCAGCATTGGAAACATAGGCCTCGTCCGTTTGGGTCTTTGGAAATATTTATAGCATAAGGCTGCTCACCTGTTCTGTGTAAGTGAGCCCAGTCCATAATTCCTATAGGAGCAGAAATGACAGCTGAGAGCGCCCTCTTCTGAAACAGTCTCCCTAAGCTCTGTGCATGGCAGGCTGCGGGCCGATCCAGATGGCGCTGTGCCCGTCGCTGGCAGGAGTACCACGCAGAGGGGATCGCCGTGGAGCTGGTGGAGTTCAGCGACAACCGTCCCGTTCTGGACATGTTCCTCACCAAGCCACTGGGCATGCTGGCCCTGCTGGATGAAGAGAGTCGGTTCCCCCGGGCCTCCGACAGGTCTCTGGTTGGTGAGTAAGGCGTGCTGTCACGCATTTGGCTGCGTGGTAATGCTGATGATTTTGTCTTGCTTCTATTGTTATTGAGTTCAAAGCGTTATGACGAAACTTTGAGAGAAATTTACAGCGAAATGGTTCTTCCAATATATGCTGAAAAGGCAACGCTCAGGCTATTGTTTGGTAACCTGCACGATGAGTGAGCTCAGGAAAAAAACTTAGTTCGGCGTAGTCTTTCATTGCAGAACGGCGCTGGTTAACACCCGCTCTGCAGAGTCTGGCACTAGCACGCACTGGAGGGCACCTGGTAGGCCCTTCTGATATCTCGGAAACTGACAGGCTTAGGAAAACCTTGGTTAGGAGGTGGGTGGGGCTATGGTGATCTAAATCATAAACAATATTCATTGGCCTAGGTCAATATCTTCAAGGTCAAACGAGGTCATAAATTTCAAAGCTTGGCCGTGCTGGCGACGTTTTGGAAATGCCATGATTATGTGGGAAAAGTCCGAAATATGCCAAAGGCGGGCCAGGGTCGTAGGAGAGAGGTTGCAAAGAATATTTTCTAAATATTTTTTGTCAAGGTCATTCAAGGTCATTGCCCCATGACGTCACAATATGGTATACTCCGTATAGTATACACTACGTTAGGCGGGAAATGAGATCTGACCTTTACCCATGACCTTTGATCTTGACCTTTGACCTTAACATTTACATTGAGTTACCTTAAATAAGACCTCGTAGCACGATATTTGTCAGACTGGGTAACAACATTTGACCGGAAGTACTGGGGTCAATGACCTTGAAAGTGCTGGTATGACCTTTAACTATAACCTTTGACCTTGAACGTTTTGTGAGGTAACCTTAACACATCCTGTTTATATGGCGTTGTGACGTCACTGCTCGATATCCAATGCAAGCGAACTGATCCAACCGTGTGATTGTGGCGATCTCAAAATGAAGTCTGGCTTTGAAAGTCTATAGGTAAAACAATTTGCAACCGATTTTCAACATTCTTACACCAATTGACGCGCCGTTCAATTCTCTCAAATGTGTATGAATATCGTTTTTCGGCTTGAAGTGGTTCCCCTGCCATCTCGGACAAGTAGGGGGATTTTGAGCCCCTCCAGTGCACGTGTTAATACGCGTAGTGAAGAGAGTCCGAAAATCCCCCATCTATTTTTCCAAGCTAGCCACAGAACTATTCGCAGCCGGAACACGATACTTGGCTACATTTGAGAGACTTCATGAGCCCTTCAATTGGATAAATAATTTTGGACATCGGTCAATAACCGGTTTCCTTACAGAGTGGTGTAGGGTGCATGGGACATTTCTACTTTTTAATTCCGTAAATCTAACAAAATAATATTTGCATATATACATAAGGATCGCGGAAGTTTGAACGCTCTAGTTTGCTTTTACAACCGCAGCACGTTTTATGGCAAGCTCATGATCTGCAACTTAGCCTACAAATGGGCACTATG
Source organism: Lepas anatifera (assembly GCA_034440635.1). NCBI lineage: Eukaryota > Metazoa > Arthropoda > Thecostraca > Lepadidae > Lepas > Lepas anatifera. The sequence goes on from JAOTON010000160.1 coordinate 24,171, forward strand.
GGGTAGAGTAGTCCACCATCCAATAATTGCTGAGGTAGATTGTAATATTTCCACGTGTATTGAACTTTTATAAATCTACATTATCTGTCGGTCAAGGATCACTCTTTGAAATCCAATTCTTATAAATTTTCAAAGATCTCTCACCAATCACGTGCCGTTGGATTCTCTCAAATGTAGCCAAGTAGCGTTTTCGGGCTACGAACGATTCACCGGCCACCTAAGAAAGATGGGGCGCGGGGCTCCGAACCCTCCTCAGTGAAAACGATCGACCAGGATGAGATTCGAACTCACGCGGGCAGAGCCCATTGGATTAGCAGTCCAACGCCTTAACCACTCGGCCACCTGGTCTTGAAACTGACTGGCTTTGACGGCTGCTATATCAAAAGCGCTGTAATGGGGCAGATGCATTGTTTCGGAGCATGGTTTCCGAATATATAGTCATGTTTATTTATGTACATATAACATACAGCTTCAATGGCACGAAGTAAATCGTCTTCACAGGTGAGTTTAGAATTTTTACAGGGCACGGATGAGTTTTATTTCCATGGGTTCCGATTGCACACCAGTGATTCTTCCCTCAAATGTTCGTATTGTTTTGTGCTTTCAATGTTTTGCAGGCTTAAGTACGTTGATGTTTACATACCTATGCTTAATTTTAGCATTCATCAGTCGAACTTCAAGCCAGTGAATATATGTCACACGATGTTCTGAGCAGGCTTTCCTAACATTAAGGGTCCGGAATACTGATTTTTTAACAGCGGAAAACTCATTTGACATTCTTAGCTGAAAGAAAATATCACGGCACATCGGAAAACGGGGACCAGGATTCTACCATAATTTGTGGCCAAAAATGTTCTCATATCAGCCAAAGTGGGAGAAAACCGGACATTTGTATAACCAGCCACTGCGAAAGGCAACGAGGGGTCCAGATTCTTACAGTTCTTGGTCCTAATTTGGGATGTTTGTTGTCAGCATCATGTTAAAGTTTCGCTGGCCCCATCACTTTCTTGCCGGTGGTGACGCTTATACCATTTGTACATTCTGAGGAGTGTCATACCGACGCGATTTTTTTTATCTGAAGGATTGGGTGTTTCACAAGTCTATGTAAGAGGGAAATGGAGGAGCAAGTTTGGACAAAGGAGCGTCGCTGCTTGAAGAGGGGCTGTCGAATAGCTGAGCGGAGGTCTACGGCAGCAACGGATAATTAAAAAGAGCAAGGTGTCTGTCAGGGTCACCTTCAGGATTCAATCATCAGGCGCTGGTGCCGCACAGTTCTCTCATTTTAAAGGCCTTGAGGATGCGTTCAGCAGCCGATACGGATGCGCGGTCTGCAGGGAGGGGGGGTGGCTCTAAGGACCTAAGGGGAGTTGACCACCCCTCACCAAAATATGCATCCGCCCCTGGCAAAATTGTGCTCCGGCACTCTGAGGTGCGTAGGGGAAGTCCGTGCAGGAGTACGCACCTAACTTTCTATAGGCTTTCACTTTTCTCCTATAAGTCTAACAGCTAAAATTTTTATGTGGTTATTTAGCCTGAGAAATTGTCTATGTATGGACCATGTTTCAAATCGATGTCTCTGAAAGGAACTCGCCACGAGCCCATCAAAAATAAAAAGTCACGTGCGCACTCTTGCCGGAGTGGGTCGGCAAGAGTACGCAAGAGAGGAGGCTGGAGTACGCACTGCTGTGCTTTAGGTGCATAGGCCATGTCACTAAGTATTTTTTCGCCAAACTAGGCGATCGTATGATGTTATATCGTTCTGAATATACAAAAACTATGTTGCAACGTTTGGTTTTCCAAATATGAGTTACGGACTCTGTCCCGAGTGAAAATTAAATTTTCCTATCTCTTAAGCATGCGCACTCTTGCCCAATGGTCTACTGCGTACTCTTGCCGGACATGCTCCCTTGGGAAGAAAGTCTTCATAAACATGCTGGCAGGCGTTTTAGCGTAGCTCCGGTCCTGGAGCACACTCTTAGCTCAGTTTTCTGAATGATGACAGACCGTGATACAATTTGTTTTGTTAATAGAAGCATGGTCTACAAGTTTACCTAGTTAAGAAATATTACTTCAAGGGTGCCCAGAAACTTATTTTGCTCGATATTACCGCGGAAAGAACAGGAGCACGTTGAATTTTGGTGTGCAGCCTAGGCACTGACCTTGCTTTTTTATACCAGGGTATCCACCATCTCAGTGGCTGCTAAGTAACCAAAACAGCTGCTGCGTACTCTTACCCGCCCTTACCCTACGTTTCTAACCTCGAGTGCTAGCGTAATCGTTTGCAAGGAAAATATGCGCTGCGGCACAGTATAGCAACAGCCGATAAGGGTTCAGCGGAACAGTATAGCTATTCAGGCGGGAGATGCACTGCGGCACAGTATGACCCCATTCGGTGCGGGTATAGCCCAAGAATGCAGAACAGGCTCTTATTTACTCACCTTATCCGATGAGTAGAATTAGTACAGACATAAAGCGAATGTGGCACTTTGGTCGAATCGGCGTATGACCCTGGCAGTTGGTGCGTCGTTAAACCCCCAACCTTGGTCGAATCCTGGAATTTAGTGTAATTAGGGGAACTTTTAGACAAAAATCATGGAACCGTCCATAATTTCTCTGAAAAATGTACAATAATCTCAATATTTTTATTTTTAAAATGATGCTTTAGAGAAAGAAATAAATATCTGCTTGTGAATGATGTCATGATCTGGCAACTACTACCATATTCAATACGCTTCAAGGGCTTCGATTGGCTGATACCGTGACGTCAGCATATGTCGTGACACCAAGAGCAACTGTGGCCTGCTGCTAAGGGTACAAGAGGGGTACATTTTAGGTAGGTTTTAGCTTTTCTACGGAAATCTCGAGTTCCAAGACAAATGATATATTAAATACCGGGTTTCCGGCATATTTTTTTTACAACTGGGCTATCTCAGTTAAAATCACGTTATGAAGGTGCCACATTCCCTTTAAAGGTTGCGACTGCTGATATGTCTTGCACACGGGAATGAGCACTGAAACAACAATTTTAGTGGCTATTACGTGTGTAAAGAACGATTGGATGTGGGTTCCACTGATGGTTTTCCCAATGAAACCCTTCTTTTGAATATTTTACGAAAAACTCAAAGCTCTCTGAAAAAAAAATCACGTGCCATTCCTTCGCTTATTTTCCTGGAGCCATGTCGGGGATGTTTTCGAGACTTGGACAGAAATGCTGTGCCTTGCATGGGTCACAACCGGAGCTGTCACCATTGAATCTTTTCTGGGGGGGGGGCATATCCTGGCGTGGCGATGACGGGACAGATGGGAGACAGATACTACACTTTACTATACTTTACTAAATCTACGGGGTTATGAAACACTAACGAAAATGCACTTCACCAACACATTCATGTTAATTCATGCAGGTAGCAGGGGGAGAATACAAACAAATTAAGTCGAGGTTCAATTTTGGAGGTGGCACGTCCCCGTGATTCACGAGTAGGGGGAGTAGAATGGGCACGTTAAAACCCATCGTCCCACCGCAACACGCGATGAATCCACAGAGCGAACACCGCCGGTACTGCGCGGTCGGGGCTCGCCGCGGCCGCAAGCACCCAGGGAACATAAGGGGGACGAGGCTGTTGACTTGTTGTTTTCGCGTGAGTGCCATGATTTCCTCGACTACAGCTGTTCCAGTAATTATCAGTATTAGAGCAGCATGAAGCATTGCCTTGGTGGTAAATAGTTTCAATTGATAAGTTGATATTTGGGGTAACCATACGGCGTGTGTTGGAAGACTAGAATTGAAAATAGCGTGGCTACAACCAAACCACGCAGATCATAGAGCAGGTCAAATAACGTAATGAATAAGCATCATACAAGGTCGGTGTGACTTTTAGTAATGTGCCCAACATATCCGAAACGCCATTAGCTTGTCAATCCATCAAATGAAATCCGTTATGACGTATTTGCGCACTTGTCTTTTAGATTACATTTAACGTCAAGCTAGGTCATTTAATCAGCTTTCAAAGCTTATTTCAGATCCAATGGACAAATAATACCCCCAGAATCTGGAGCAGATAAGTGATCAGCTTTACTTTGACCTTCATATCAGCTATGTTGTAGCTTATCCACACAAATGTACTTTCAATGAGCGTTTTGCCCTAAATGATGACCTCTGTGACCTGCTACTAAATCTGAGTTACAAAAGATCACCCACCACTGGTAACCTTACACCCCGAGGACCACTCAGTGAAAAAATAAAATTCGAAAATAGGACTTCAAACAAATTATCAATTTAGAGAGAAGTTTGTATAGTCATGAGGTCAAAACCTGGCCTGAGATCAGTTGTTCATATGACCCATTGTATATCCAGTGATATCCATTTTAATCAATTTCCATCAGCCACTTTTAAGATACAAAACCATTTCTGCTTCAATTTTTTATTTGACCTCGAAACTTTGATGACCTTTGTCTGGTGACCTCTTTGAAATCATTACTTAAAAATGGGCCCGCATTTTATTTTGTGGAGGGGCCTTGGGTGCAAGACTTGTGGAAGTCTGAGAATTCATGGTGATCTTTTTCGTGCCTACCTGCACGATCTTTCGTGGAAATCACCCTTATTTTCTGCTATCTGGCGAATTTGTTTGTCCAAATGTACCATTTATACGAAAAATGTGATTTTGAAGACAGAAAGAAATGAAAAATTCATTCTACGCCAAGTTTGCCTCATGACGTCATATGAAATTTACATGGATGTAGAGGTGATTGGTCAGGCCATATATTTAGATACAGTTTTATTTATTTATTTATTTTATTCTATTAGGGCCACTCCCAACAGGCACACTTGCCCAATTACAGGGAGCATTGGCGTGGGTGTTTAAGGATCCTCTCCACCGAGTCAGATCGGACACGGAAGGCGGTTTCCCGCCGTGGGGATTGAACCCACGTTAATCTACGCTATTCGATCCGAAGACTGGCAACGAAGCCACTAGGCCACCCCGGCCCTGATGGTTGTTGGTTGGTCATGGTTTTGTGAGTATGTCACTCTAAGGGGTCCAAAAATGAAGAGAAATATGAAAAACTATATTTTTCGAGGTTTATACCTGAATGGCCTAATTGTGCCGTAATGGTATAAATTATTTGTGTCTATTGTTTTTAAATTCCGGAACTCTTATTCCTCGACAGTTGCTGAAGTTTCGTTTCTCTTCCTATAATGACTAAAAAGATATTCTCAAAAGCGCGAATGGGTCACCAAAGAAAGCCCCTGTGTCATGCACGGGTTAAGCCATCTTCTTTTGTATTGCATGTGCTGCTTCTTAACTTTGCACACCCTCTCATGGCTGGCTCACCACAGAGCCTTACTAGTTTTTTTTTTACAAAATGCAGCCTTCTTGTGATGATACATTTGAAAATGGCAAAGCACAAAATTGAGCCCATAAGCGTATCAAAATGAAACATTTTGTGGTTTTCGAAAACTAGTTTAGTGTATCCAAAGCCAGCTGGCACAACTCTGCGGTTCATGTGTCTAAAGGACACATTTTTTTCCGCGGGACATGTCTGCAGATTACAACTGCCTGCTGTCAACGCACACCATAGCATGCTTTCTGCACAGGTATTTAATATTTATGCAAAATCCAGGACCAGCTGAAAGATGCAGTCAAGATGATAGTAAAGTTTAAAATTTACCTTGACTTTTACCTGTTTTTTTTTCTGAGGCTGTCCTGTCCGGCGTTAGGTGGTGTTGATCTGACATGGGTGATGCATTTTTAAGGAAGATCTGCCCTCGCTCCCCTGGCTGCGAGTATGTCAGTGGTGCTACTATCCAGCAGTGGTGAAAGTGCCGCCCCGCTAAAACGTGCCAGCGCCGGTGACCGTTGGGGGCACGGTCATTCACCCCAGCGCCGAACCGAGACGCCCAGTCCGTCCCAGACGTGTCTGCCTCTCAGTCCCAAGGCCTTCTATGGTGCTGGTATGCAACGGTAACGTCGCACTGTGCATTCTCATGGAAATTTATAGTCCAAATGATGAAATAAATTTGTTTCTCGTACAAGTGGAAGTTAGTCGTATTACCAATGATATCGGTGATGTACTGTCGTCTTTTTGTGATGCGAAGTGATGCAGTTCCATTGGGTTGAACACGTTTTATGTGGTAGTGATTTTTTTGTTTGATAGTGCACTTTTCCCTTGTCTTTCTTCTTTTTCCTCAGGTAATGATATGTAAGATTTTCGCTTTTTTGGGATCAACAGTAATACAGTTTCTTTTAATTTCTGGCCTCAGTGTTGGTTCGAAAAAGTGAAAAAAACTTACGTTTTGTGCGGTATCAGTTCTACGCATTATATTAAATAACTTATGTTATACATACTTTCAGTTTTTAAGTGGGTGGGACCCTTGTCTCTGCGGATACTTTTCAGGTCGGCATACATGGACATCCTACGTAACTGTTCTTAAGTTTTAAAACCAAACGCCGTAATTATATCTCCATTTTTGTCGCACCATCAATATAACTGTCCCGCACAGAACAATCATTAAGTGAAATGGCATTAAAAAATGATATGAAACTTCCATGTAATTAAAGTTCTCGGTTGTGAAGAACACACCACAAAACAGGTTTCATTTCTCTCAGAGTTCAGCTTTTGCAGGGAAAGGTGCATGTATGTATACATGGCAGGCAGGGACTCGTACATGTGAGATGTCGCGTCACATTCTGCTCTAAGCACACGTTATGTCACTGTTAAACGGAAAGTTCTGGAACAACTGAATTACCAACTGATATACTGTCTGAAAACGTGCAACTAAAATATAAAGATTACATGACTATCTCAGTTCAATCCCCATGGTTAGGGTGCCATATGTTCCTCAAAACCCTGTGTCGACATTAGTCTGCTTTACCCAAAACTGGAAATCAACAAAAACAAAGTATTTATATGTATATATGCTTAAATTATTTGATATAGCAAAGGGTAAAGTAAGAGATGATTCTTCGTAAATTTTGTTTCGCAGGTCTAAAATAAAAAACAAATCCTTTTTGTAGATAGTTTATGTTATCTACCTTCAGCTTTTCATTTCCAACACGGTCCTGATCATGACTGAGGATTTTGTTCTCAACTCTGGAATCAACTCCGGGTGATTCACATGCTTGAAATGTAAATGGGTTGAATACGTACGGTGTTGGTTATAGTTATGTTCTGTTTTGTGATAAATTGTTAAGATGAAAACCGGACTCGGAGTTGACTTAGTATTGATGATGACATCGAATCCGTTCGATATTTCTGCAGGGAGAATCCCAAACACTCAAAATACTTATTTATTTTACTTCCTAATGTGCGCTGTTGTTTCAAACACAATATTCAGCTACAACATAATTGTATTCAGCCATGTATCGACCGGAAAGCTTCGGATTCTGCAAACATAAATACGTCAGAAAACAGATACAGACTGAAATAGAAACAGAATGATTCTGCAAACTTAGCTGGGAGAATATCGGAGAGCCAGAAGAATGCGTATTATCTTCCTGGCCTGTATATTTCCATCAAAACATGGCGTAGTACTGATTGAAGCGGTAAAGGCCTTTACATGTGATTAAATGTCACAATTTAGTACCGACCTGCACATCGTGTGCGGCTTGGATAGTCATTGGGGCATGGGTGGCTTCGTGGATAGCTTCAAAGTCTCCTGAGCCACCGGTCCCGGGTTAAAGTTCCGGTGGAGCCACCGAATAAGTCGATCTGATCCCCAAACCCCTCCTAACTGAATGAGAGTTGGCGACCCCGTATAACCTTGCTTGTGGTCGCTGCTCCTTCAACACGTGCCTTGATTACCCCGGATACATGATCAGATTTAGTACGTTTGATTTACGTACCAGACACCGGGACGAACTTATTGACTTATGTATCCGGGAGTCTGCGTTCGGTTCTCTGGTCACACGATTCGATAAGTCCGTTCCCAGGGTCGGTACTGGAGGCAGACTCCTGGTCACATGAGTCGGTTACCAGGGATATATTTGCAGGCTCTGTATCAAAGTCCTCGGTAGGTACGCACCATTTTGCCTAGGCGAAATGTGGTTAGGCAGAACGTGCTGTTGTACGAAGAAATTCCGTTTTATTCACATAAAACATTCACGTAAGTAGAAGGAATTCATTTATTTTTTTATTCCAAAAAATAATTTCTAGTCAAATCACTGAAGATCATTTACAATGTATTTTTAATACACAATTTCCAAATGGTACGGACTAGCGCCATAGTCCTCCTAGAAAAGGACCAGGGCCGAGTGGCATAAATGTACCACGTACACGGATACATGAGTTGATCTGGCTGTTTCCGTACTTGGTACGTAAATAGAGCGTACCGAAGCTGCTCATGTACCCGGGGTAAAGGATAAGGACGGGCGAACTTTGGCAAATAGTATGGTGTATCTGCTGTGAAGCACGTTGCTAGAATTTACGCGCAGAACCCAACAGTTTTTTACTTTTCCAAGCCCTCGTGGTAGGAGTCACTTTGAAGTCGTTTAAAGGGAGCATGATCCCTTCTTTCCCTCGTCTGGTTTCACCGCAGCTTTCGGCATATAACGCTGATGACATTCAACACTTTTCCGCCGGAGTTTCGTGAAATGACTGCATCCACTTTGAAACTGATCAAGCAGTGCTTGATGCCTGCTGTGCGTTGCTAGGGTTTTTATTCATGTTGAGTTCGGTCATGTTTTTATTAATGCTGGCGTGACTGGCGTACGTTTGTTTGTTTTTACCTGTTCCGCACGCTTTGTTCTTACTGACTCGTGTTTTAGAATAGCCTTGTTAACTTCAGTTTTGTGTTGTGGATGAAGCTGCTTATAGCTGCATAGTGCACATAATGTAATACAATGCTACTGATCCTATCATGAAATCGCAGCCAGCTTTTTTCAGCCGCTGGCAGATCCAAGGGGGGGGCAAAGGGGACCATGGCCCCTACTACTTGGAAAAAATAGTTGGAACATTTAGCAGGTTAATCAAACTATTAGCAGCCGAATTAAAACCTTCAACATTTTGGTATTACATCATATTTTGTCTTGATCTAAAAACATTTTCGATCAGTTTATATCGTGTGTCATAGTCTGGCTCAACTTATATATCTCATTTTATGGGTTTTGGAGGATGGCTGACTGCAGTGGCGGATGCAAGGGGGGGCTGGGGGCTCCTCGGTAAGGTAAGGCGGTAAGACGGTTCTACCCTCAAGCCGAGTTTGAACCATATCCATTGACCCGTGACGTCAGAGGTGGCCAAAATGAGTCAAATGTTGACCCATTTAGAAAATTATTTGCAACTCGGGAACCACTAAACCTAGAACAAAGCCGAGGGTATCGATGTGTTTGTTTTGACCCAATAATTCGAATTCATGCCATGACTTTGAAGGTCTGTGGTCTTGACCTCAGGTCAAAGTCAAATAGTTAACTTTCAGGGACATACTGCACATTATCTGAATCCTTGTGTCACTATGTTCGTCAAAATGATACCAAATGTTTTGCTATATTTTGTCTCGTTCATAAGTTATAGCCAAAAACATGTTTGAAAACCGTGACGTTTGGTGACCTCTGGTGACCTGGTTATTTTCCTGGCCTCAAAATGGATGAAAAATGCAGATTTTTTGTTTCAAGAGCTTTCGAATTATGTTTAGAAGCTTGGTCTAGCTCTTCTACAAGCCGGTTTTGGTTTTGCTAGCCTCATTTTAGAGGACCATAATCGCCTTACAGAGGCTTAGAATGAAGATATAACTCGTTTTCCAGGCTTGACCTGATGCTAATGTTTGGTCATAAGTTGTCAAACTGATCAAACTATAGGTGGGCAAACTAACGCGCTTCTCAATTAAATCAACTCGGGATCATAAGCGAAAAATCGAGGGGGTCCGATCGGACCCCCAGGCGGTGAAGGGTTGATGCATTGCCGGAGGCTGATCCGATGCAATGGTGTGGGAGGCTCCAGCCCCCTAGCCCCCCCCAATTAAGCCCTGAATCCGCGACTGGCTGACTGTATGGCGAAGAAAATTCCTCGCAGCCATGTTAGACATTTTTAATATTCTACGGAATGCATTTGTTGAATACACTTAATTGCAATCCTAAATATATATATATATATATATATATATATATATATATATATATATATATATATATATATATATATATATCAATTATTGGGGCTTATCGACGCACCAACTGCCAGGGTCATATGGCGTCACCAACTCTTTCCCTGTTGGAATGGTTTCTCGGGAGCCAGCTTGCTCCTTGTTCAGGGAAGCCGCCGGGCCTTGAACCCGGGTCGGCTTGATATATATATATATATATATATATATATATATATATATATACATCTCGTGTGATAAACCTGTTTGAAAGTTATGTTTATACATGCTGCAACATTTATAGGTGTTGCGAAAAGGTCAACTTCGGGTTAGATACCAGTTGAGATGGGTCATTCACCCGACCGTCATTGCGCAGGACAGACGACTAGGACAGCAGCGAGGCGTCGCGAAAGCTCGTCCTTGAGGGCGGCGGAGCTGACTAGGGGGAGGGGGCTGGTTAGGTGGGGCAGGGGCTCCGACTGGATCGGGGCGTCTAGAAGCGAAACTGTCCCGAGTCGGGCTCAGCGACGACTGTATATAAAGTAGTTGCGTCACCACTCTGCTGGACTTTTGCTACCGAGGGGCCCCGGCTGCGTGAGGTTCCCGTGCCGGTGTTTCTCCCGCGTCAGCGAAACCGGTCGCTTGCTCAGTCACAGGAAGCAGCTACGCCACTGAGTTCAAGTGGAAGGAGCGGCTGATGGTGCTGTCAGCAGCTCCTCTGCCGGAAGAAGTCTGGGAGGGCCGCCCAGTCAGCAACACCCTGCCGTAGGTAAAGAACACAAATAGAGTATGTGCGCTCGAATCAGCAGCTGAGTTGGTAAGACAAGTCTCTAATGGACCGAGGCGGGCCAATCACAGCACATCTCTGCCAGTGGGGACCAAAGTTGCTGCGGAGGACCCCAGAAGCGCAGCTTTCTACACACCGCCAACTTGAGAGCGTGCATCAGTGTCTCGTGGAGAGCTCAGTGAAGCAGCAGCGACCGCAGACTCACTCTTGAACGAAGGAACAACCGACAACGGGGAGACTTGATCTTGTACGCCGTCATCGAAATCATTGATATATCCAGTAAAAGCAAAAGCAGATACCATGGCGGAGCAAAAGCAAGGATCTTCGACTAGGATCTCTGCCGATGCTCCACCAGCGTTTCCCTCTCTTAGTCAAGGAGAGTTTACGTTTCCGTACCGACTGATCCGGCTGCCAGATGAGCTGCAACAGCGCATCATCTCCGACTTCCCTGGCTTTGCAAGCGGGGTGCAACGAGTGCACTGGTTCACCGTGGTCGCTACAGCCACGGATGAGGATTTCCAAGAGTTTTACAACCAGCCGCTGCGGGAGGGAGACGTCTGGATGTGCTCTCCTCCTAAATGCGGCTCCATGTGGACGCAAGAGCTAGTGTGGCTACTGGAGCATGACCTTGACTTCGAGAGTTGTAAAGCTATGCTGTACGACCGCTGGCGGTTCAATGAGTCCAAATTTGTGGTAGATAGAGGTCAGCGACTTCGCTTTGCCGAAACGCAGAAGATGTCCGACTCCAAAGACAGTCAGTGTCCAAACTCCGTCATACCGGAAAGAGCGCCTGACCAGAGCGAAGTTGCAGCCTCACCCAAGGATGTTCGGTTCTTCAAGTCACACATGCCGGTGTCGCTTTGGCCACCTCGATTGCTGGACACGTGCAAAGTTATCTACGTTGCCCGCAATCCCAAGGACTTGTGTGTGTCGCTTTACAACCACGCAAGGAGGTACAAAACAATTGACTTCTGTCAGGGCTTGGACGTATTTGCCGAACATTTCTTAGCGGGCACCATCCCAACTACACCAGTCATTCCACACATGATTGAGGCATGGAATGTTCGTCACCATCCCAACATGTGCTTCATCTTCTACGAAGACCTGAAGCGCGATCTGCGTGGGCAGATTCGCCGACTCTCCAGCTTTCTAGGTCGCCACTACTCGGACGGACAAGTGAACCAGCTGGCGCAGTACTTGCACATCGACAACTTCAAGCAGAATCCGTGGCGGTCCCAGGACTTTGGGAAACGCTTTGGCGTGATCAACGAGAACGAGGGAGAGTTTATCCGGACGGGGAAGGTGGGAGACTGGAAGAACCACATGACCCCGGAGATGAGCGATCGCTTCGATCGCTGGCTGAAGCATGAGCTCCGTGCTACAGACCTGCGCTTCACTCTAGAGCTGCAGCATCAAGACTAGCTGAAGTCGAACATCATCCGAATGAGCAGCCTTCATGCACTGTTCGGCAGCTTTCCCGAACGGCTTGTTGAATAGTTGAAAATCTGTAAAATGGATTACTTTCGATGTTGCAAGTGAAGTAATTATGAAGTATCGGACAATTTGTATGCGCGTGCTATGTTAGGGATAATTCAAGGAGTATTTTTTGTGATTATTGTAAGATCCCAGAAAACCATCGTGTTGTCAGGATAACCCAGCTAGTTTATTTTCAATATTTTTCTTTATTTTCAGGAAAAAACATTGTCCGTTATTCTATATGTTAACTAATCATACAGTGATGTGCAACATTTCCGTTTGGTGCAGCTGGCTTACAATCTGTATTAATGTTTGGGTTATGTGCGTCTGTCTGTCTGTCGCCGTTTTTGGGGTCCGCTGCAGCTTACCACTATAAATATAGAGATTAAAGTTTTTCCACCGGGTTGAACAATATTTGGCCGGTGCCTTTTGGGGGTTTAATTTGGCTTAAGTAAGCGGCTGGCGCGTGACCCGTGCTCAAAGTAGAAGAATCACCCTTCTAGTTAGTTATTTATCTTCTCTTATCAGCGTCTGAGCCGAATATTAAGTGTTGAGCTGTGCACGTGTTTGAATGCAGTGTATGTTCGATTTCAAGGGGCTGGCTTCTGTGCATTATTTAGAATATCTTTATTACAAAGCGGATCTGATATGGGTCTAGTTTTTAAAAAAGTATGTCTTCCATTGTGATGTGAGTGAGCGAAGTTCACCCTTCCGGGTGGGTAAAGCCCAGCAAGCCACCGGTAGGCATAGAACTTACTTAGAAGTAATTACACTCTTAACATATTTTGTATGAGCTTATTGTATATTTGTTCGGCTTTTCTTTTCTTTTGTTAGATATTTATTGTAAGAATTGTCAGCTTATAGTTATAGGCTGCTTCCGATGCCATAATCACGACGCCAAATGTGACAATTACTTCTCAAGCTACACTGTGACGGTATTTTTCCCGGAATAATTGAAGTATGGCGTTTTAAACACCATTATGTGCAACATGAATATCGTGTTGGCAATGGATCACTCAGTGTTCTAATGCGTATGCAATAACATGAATTGCTGAATTAAACACACCAGAAAGCTGAATTAAACACCCAGACATAACATGGTAAATGTCTGGGTTGTCAGAACTACGGAATGCATGTACTCCGCAAAATGTAATAAAATTATGTCTATAATTAAAAGGTGTCCATCTCAGGAGAAAAATATACGAACATATTACATGAGGCAGCTAAATACCATGCTAATTGTGTGTAGCTTTAATGTCATATAAACTAGTCCTTCCCCGTTATTCTCGTGTACGTAGACTCACAAGTAACCAGGTTCAAATATTTCTAAAATTAGATTGTCCGCATATATTTTCTGCTAACCCGAAGTCATATCGAATGCTCTCTAGCTTCTCCGTTCGATTTTCCGACGGCGCAACTTCTATCGATATGACTGGTTTTCATGAATCGATGCTACGTTAACGGCAGATTGGCTAATTGTTATCTCTGTGAACTCATTACCCCAAAAAGGAAACAATGATGATGATGTGAACTCCTTGCCTAAATAGCAAAAAACATATTGTTTCATACTACTAAATTTTCCATCCGTGAATTGAGATCGGTAACGAATAAGCTAATGTTAATGATCTTGCATACTTTTCCAGCTTAATCTCTCTAAATGTATTACACAATCGAATTTGCCTACACGTGTGCGCGTATGTGAATGCGCGAGGGTCTAAGTTTGGTCGGCCACACACACGGGCTTCGAACGCGGGGGACGGGGGCACGCGTCCACCAACTCGCAGATCGGGAGCGGGGACGGCCCCCAAAGTTATGGAGACTCAACTGAGGCTATGCTGCATTTTCACCCTGTTACCTGAGTGGACCCGCATACATGTTTCAAATTCATTTATGTGAAGTGTATCGGAAGATTTTCAAAGACAGAACATATGCTTAAACTCTGCCTCCTCGGTCATCGCCAGTCCGGGATCCGTCCCCCCAGTAAAATTTCCGTGGCGACGCCCCTGTTTACACAGACGAGGTGCTAACTATCCGCTGTCCCTCTTTATACGCAGAAATAGCAGTGTGGAAACCAGTACAGGTCATACGACCATCGGTCATGAGAAAGGGAAATAACTCACTCTCCCTTCATTCGCTTTTAGTTGGAGGTTTCATCCCGTTTTTTTCTGACCTGCTGTCTCACTATGCACTGTGCAGTGTGGAAAGAATCCAGAACATTTGCGGTAAACGTATGGATTTATTTATTTCGACACGAGCAAAATTCAGCAAAATAATGCCTTGATACGGATCAAGCTCTGAATCAGACTCTTATTGTTCGGCATGCTACGTCCTTTAGCTTCCTACCATAAGCTTTGGAATCGAATAGGTGAGGGAGGTCTGGCCCCCGTCCTCTTCCCGTTATCGTAAAAAACCTAATGGTAAAAATGTATTCCACCCAAAATCGAAAGAAATTGGTAAATTGTACAACCAGCCAGTTTAAAGCGACAGTAATAAGCTCAAATCCGATGAGTTTTGGTTTTAGACGGGAGAGCTTCTTGTCAGCATCGGATTAGAGACTGACTGGCCCCCTAGCATTTTACCAGTAGCGACACTTAGGCTTCTCTCTTAATACCCGCCCCGTAGGGCCTCCGAGCCACCTTCGCCCTGGTGGGGATGTTTGAACACCCCCCTCGAACTCGGTCCTACACGGGATAGCGGAAAAACGCGAAGGTTGGTAGATAAATCATACAAATTCATGAATAAATTTTATCAGTCACTTTTTAGCTCAGGTCAATATTGAGGGCATGACAGGTCACAGAATGTGGTATTTTTTTATAATTTTTGGGCTCTAACGTCTGACAGAGTTGAGTTAGAACCATTTTTTAGCCACCTTTCGCTTCTTCTCGTCACATCAAATCGAATGATGTATGACATGACCATACTAGGTCCAAACACAAAAATGACCTGACGTCAGGTCAGGTCAAGGTCACTTTCCAGCCTAGCATAGTCAATAGACATATGAATCGTCTCACAATAGCAATTCAAACGTAATGGTATCAAAATAAAAGCTGTATCACACAAGTAAATTTTTTCACAGGTCTCAGGGCACAAGTCACAGGTCAGAGGTAAAAAATTGCAACATGATCCTAGCATTGGGCCCAGGATGCTACAATTTGAAGAATATGAAGATATTATTATTAGTTGTATCTACACAAATACAGCCCCATTTCCTGTATTCCTATGCATTCCCAATTGAGAGGTCATGATCCGTACCCGACCTTAGGTCATCGATATGAAAAATCCCGCAATATTTGTTGTAGTACTCGGTGGGCCCATTATGTGGTATAAGTTTAAATCCGATAGATTCACCCATTTCTTTCTTATGCCACATTAAACATTTTTGGAGGTGAGGTCACTTGACCTGCACTGGTGACCTGACCTGAGATGACCCAACCTTAAAATTGTGTAGAATGTTGCGGATTGATCAAGGATAAGGTGTTGGCAAGTACGGCGGCGCTTCACGCCGCCGTTTTTCGTACCACCGGAAAAACCCAAGGGGGTGTTCAAACACCCGCCACCGGGGGAGGGTTAATCAAAATGCGTTTGCTGACACCGATTGGATCATTAAGACATCAGGTTTGATTAGACCGAAGATGGGGAGGGCAGAGGGGGGCTGTATCGAATGTTCAACAGAGGCCCCAAAGCGACTGTGCTGATATAGAACTTGTAATCCTACAAGTTCTATACAAGTTTCTTAGCAATATTGTAAGGTTATAGAATATTCTAAGGATCCTGATTCATTTGTTGTCTTCCTTAGGCATGTTTCGTGTTTCATTAGATTTATATTTAGTTTCATATTCTTTTCGGTATATGATTACCAGATTTATGTTTCAACTTTCTCCCTCGAGCCATTATAAAAATTGATATTGTATATTGTGCATTGTATATTATATTATTGAGGTCTCCATAAGATATGACTTTTCAGCCCTCAATTACAAGGACATAGCTCACATAGAGAGCACACACTTTCGTAAACCACACAATACTTTACAGAACATGACCGTTGTAGATAACAATTTTAAATGAAATGCGCTAGTTAATTCTTAGCCTATCCTCTGCTATATTTTTAGCCTATCCTATAAACTCCTTCATTGACGGGTTATCAGAGTCATAGTTGTTCCTAAAAAATCGTATCGTCAGACTTACGGAACGAATAACCCATGCCAATGTCCAAGTATCACTCCATGATATCATGCTGCTGCTCCCCTGAGAAGGCCATTTGTCTAATTTTGTTCAGCTAGGGTTGCATCACGTTGGTGCTAAACGATCACTAAGGTTGGTGTGCCCCTAATTCCAAAATATCAATCAATCAACAGAGTTGCATCACAGAGCCGCCTAAAGAGCAAATCCATGTGCGTGCGATCTCGCAGGTAAACAAGGTTATCCAAAATGGAGCAATACCAAGAAGATCATCTGGGGGACGGACGGGTTTCTACTGCGCAGCTCTGTTCAGATGGGTAGCCTATCCGGGTGCCACGGCTGCCCGATGGCCGTCCACACCGCATACAACCCACTGTCCTGAGCCCGGCGACGAGGGGTCAATGACCGCTCCGGAAAGTTCAACGACCCCGGCGCCTCAGCGGTGTACTCTCACTCTCTCTCTCGGTTGTAGCTTGGCCGATGCATGCTCTGCAGCTGTTGGTACACGACACCATGACACCGATGCTGCAGCGCTGGCTGCAGTCCCATCGGAATATATGAGCTGTTGCAAGCTGGTGTGATATCACGGGATAGCTGGCATTTGACTAGACGGAATAACAATTTAGCTGATTTCCATTTGGAGATTGGTCTTTCATGAGAGGGCAACGGTCTCTCACTGCTTCCAGTGCTGTTATTGACAGTTATTCTACCATTGTTGATGTTCTTACATGCTGACGTATGTCATTTAATCATAGTCTTGCAACAAGTCCACTTCACCCTGTAGGTCCTCGGTAAATATTTTATCTGATGCCCATCAGTATCAGGTGCTTATTTTTGTAATCAGTTTATAATTTAAAACTGTTTATGATTGGTAATTCCATGATTTTTTTAAATAAGTGCTATTCTCTTAAAAAAATGGTCAGAAAGTGCCTGAGACCAATCATATAAATTTAATTAAAAAATACCTTGTAGCTCATGCCATTACAGACCTTGATCATTTTTCTGTCACTTACGGATATTTATATGACTGTTAAGAGCAAATTATGATTTAGTGAAACCTTGCAGCATGTTTTCCAAACCTGTGGAAGCATTGTGGATTATTGCTGTATGGGCATTGTGGGTTATCACGTCAGGGTGAGAGCATTTAACACCGATTGTATACATTTTCATACCATGCTAAGTAAATAACAGAGCAGAAATAGGCATGTTTAGCCATTGTGCAAATTGTAATGATTGCTCCGGGGGGGGGGGGCGATCATTACAAAACCACAACACGTGATTTCTTCAATGTTCCGACTGCAGTGTCAGCGGACTGTTTTGAGGCTCTCCCCGTTCGGAAGTGAAAACATATTCTGGACGCATTTAACACGCGCAGTGGAGGGGGGCTCTGACGTTAACGCGCAATGGAGGGAAGTCGTAAACTTGCCCCTGATATTTCATACACCAGGAGATTTTGAGTTGAACCAAGCAAAATCCCATTTTGGCACGGGGGTATTTAGCGCTATACTGATCTACATTATTGTCACATCTACGCGTATGAATAAGGATGCAATTTCCCATCTGCAGCAGAGTCAGATATCAGATTTAGATATGCATATTCAGGGAGAATCGATAAATATCGGTTCCCGAATAATGAAGAAAATGTGTATAGTCGGAATAAAACCATCCTGTTTCTTCTCAAACATCGGAAGTATTTTTCGTCACAGGCCTGTTAAAATTGAAAGGAAGTGCCAACATTAGTTCGCCAGCTGAATGAGACGTCCATTTGGTAGAATAATTTTGCACACCGGGATAAGAGCCATGTGGAGGTGTTGAATATTATTTTACGAACAAACACCAAGCAGTTTTTTTTCTCTCAAATGAGAGAGGGTTCATTTTTTTCATTCTCATGAATCTAATGCACAATTTCCCCTATATACATGGGAAACCCTCTCGACCTTGGTATTGCATCCCTGCCGCCTGCAACGTCGTCAATTCTGCTTATATGCTGTTGGTGTGAACGTTTTCTCATCACTGCGTTCCTCGGTTTATCAGTGCCACCCTTTGTATATGGGAAACGATAGCATCATCTCCCTTTTGGCTTCCTTTGTTACAGAGAAGTTCCACAACAACATCAAGTCGCGGCACTACGTCCGACCGAAGGGGGACAACCTCAGCTTCGAAATCAAGCACTTCGCTGGCAAAGTCCAATACAGCTGCTCCGAGATGCTCTCCAAGAACAGAAACTTCCTTCCTCCAGAGGTCATTCACGTGTTTCGCCAAAGCTCCTCTGAGGTAGGTTGTGTGCTGGGGCATTGAATATCAATTTTCATATTGATTGTCTCATCTGAGAGCTAGTGCTCACGTCTTTCTTATTATATCATGGCAAGAAGTGCAGGCTGTCAGTCAGATTGCACATTCTTGCCCTCATGTTGTTTGTTCTGCAGTCTGCAAAATATAGACCTGATATATAAAATTGGAGCCTCGATAAGGTATTATTTTATCAAGCACACTGCACAGTTATGGCTTTATCTTAATCGACAGCGAACATGAGTTAGAAGATGGCATCTAAAATCAAAGCATACATTAGTAGATGTAATTTTAACATCTAATTTGGTTGATTATTTTTTATTTCTCTAACCTCATAGAATCTACTTCTCGTGAGTGATCAAGCATGACATTATGCACAATTACTCACTTGCCATAAAATACTCTAGATTTTCGTCTTGTGAACCGGTCCTATCGCCAGATTCTGTCGGCAGGTGGTGAGGACCCTGTTCCAATCGCCGCTGACCAAGACTGGCAACCTGCACACGGAGAGTGTGCCTCCGGGCCCACACGGGGTGCCACGATCTCCTCCCAGCAGTGGAACCAGCTCTCCGGGGTCAGAAGTCGACCACCTCGGCAGTGATCTGCTCGGGCGGGTAAGGAAGCAGAGGAGTGTTGAATACTTGATGCCTTGTTTACAGATAAGGAGCTGCTGGCTTGATTTCCAGGGTATCATGTCTGAATTTGCATTCCATGGTTTAAGTATGTTTCAAGATTATCTTCCATTATATACTTTAGTTTTCTGCAGGGACGGCGGATTCCAGGGTGCAAGTGGTGCAGTTGCACCACTCGATTTTTTCAAGTGGTGCAAAAGTATCTTTTTGCACCACTTGTTTTGGCTTTGTCCAGGAGGCGCCCCCCCCAGGCCTTAGCCGGCGCCCCCGGCCGGTCAGAGAAAATCAAGCCTAATTACCGCCTACCTGAAGAGGTAGGATCCTCTGTGAAAAAGACATGTTCATACATGAATGACGCACCTTGACATCAAAACTGCGCCCTGGAAGGCAAAAGGCGCCCCCCCTTGAGTAAAGGCGCCCCTCTGGATAGCATAGGCGCCCTTGAAAAGCGTAGGCGCCTCCTGGACAGCTGAGGCGCCTCCGAAGAAGAGAAACGGCGCCCCTAGATATCACATGCGCCCCCTGGTTAGCACAGGCACTCCTTGACAGCAAAAGGCGCCCCCCGCAGAGAAAAGGCGCCCCCTGGACAACATAGGCGCCCTTTGATAAGAAAGGCGCCCCCCTGGAGAGATAAGAGAGAAACCCCCTCCCGAGAACAACGGCGGCAGGGACGGCGGATTCCGCAGGACAGGGTGTGCAGTTGCACACCTTGAAAAAATGATGGTGTACAATAGTATATTTTTGCACACCTGGTTTTGACATCGTACGGGGAGGCCCTCACGGATTTGGGTGGCACCCCCGGATTTTGCCGGCGCCCCCGGCCGGTCAAGAGAAAATCAGACACATCGCCTGTCTGAAGGGGTAGTACCCTCTGTGTAAAATAAAATACACTTTCAAATATGAATGGCGCCCCCTGACATCAAAGCTGCACCCTGGACAGCAAAAGGTGCCCACCCCCTTGAGTAAAAGCGCCCCTCTGGATAGCAAAGGCGACCTCTAGACAGCAGAGGCGCCCCTGGACAGAAAAAGGCACCCCCAATTGAGGAGTAACGACGCCCCTGAATAGCATAGGCGCCCTCTGGTTGGCACAGGCACTCCTGTACACTAAGAGGCGCCCCCTCCCCCATATAGCAAAGGCACCCCTCTGGATATCATAAGCTCCCTTTAATAGCAATCGCGCTCCCTGGACAGCAGGGGCGCCCTCTGGATAGGATAGGCGCCCCCAAAACAGCAAATACGCCCTTTGATACCAAAAGCGCCCCATGGACAGAACACACCCTCTGGATAGCATAGGCACCCCTGGACGGCAGAGACGCCCCTAAAGAAGAGCAACGGCACCCCGGGATAGCATATGCGCCCCTGGTTAGCACAGGCACCCCTGGACAGCAAAAGGCGGCCCCCGCCCCCTGAGTAAAGGATCCGGGTCTCTGGATAGCATAGGTGCCCCTGGATAGCGCAGGCGCCTCCTGGACAGCAGAGACGCCTCCGAAGAAGATCAACGGCGTCCCTTGATATCATATGCACCCCCTGGTTAGCACAGGCATCCCTGGATAGCAAAAGGCGCCCCCCTCCGAGAGCAAAGGCGCCCCCTCTGGAAAGAATAAGCACCCATGGATAGGAAAGGCGCCCCCTGGAAAGGACAGCAGAACATTTTTTAAGGAAAACTCAGTTGAGGGGGGCGGTGGAGATTTTCTTGTGCTGGCCATTATAATGTCTTCGGGGGATCAAACCCCCATTTGGAGGGGGGCGTTAATAAAATTTAGACGTGCTAGTGTTAAAAAATGTCTCCTAATTTTTGTTATTCCATATTCTAAAGATTAGAGATGCTGCCCAGGACTGCGGGTTTTTTTGTCAACGGAAAAAGGCCAAACCGGGTTTGCGAAAAGGCCAAAAGGTTCAAATTGTATTTGCACTAAAAAATCTTGTTTTTTTATAAATTTCGTCCAAGTTCTTCCCAGTACGGCTGTTGGAGTCTGAGTCTCATTAAAGTCCTCAAGGGACTTGTCACGGAGACCCCGACCCCACCACCCGAACGAGTAACGCCCACAATGAAGGGTTGATTTAGAAGCCAAAGTTTAACCTCCCACAAAGCACAGGGATGGCCGCCTCGCTCAGGTCACCCTCTCATCAGTCAGTTGCCAGCCGACCTACGTCGGGCAAACGATTGAGCGCCGGAGCGTCTCAGGGGAACCGATCTCAAGCCTGGACATGCACTGCCACTGCATGCTTCTCAGCAGCGGGCCGGAGCCCGACGCTCTACCAACCGAGCAACCGGGGCGGCCAAATGGCCAAATAAATACCACAAAAGCCATATTTGAGGCTAAAACGAACCCTACCGGGTGTCATAAACCCACAGAAAAAGGACAGAGCACTCTTGTATCACTGCAGTGAACAGTGCACTGTATAAAACTAAATGTTGATAATTTGATTTTGACTTGACGATATATTTTTAGCACACTGCCCATCTCATAAGAAGGCAGGAGTCCCCTTCCAATCCCGTGTGGCGACCCAATTATTTTATCCACATAAATAAACAATTTGTTAGCATCATCAATTATCTTGGCCGCACCACTCCCCACTAACATTTGATATCTTCCTGCTTTTCCTGTGAATTGTTTGCTCTTGAACAGTGACGGATCCATAGGCAGATCCAGGATTGCCAATCGGAGGGGAGCACCTTCCCGGGGGGCGCCATCCGGAGCAGGGGGCGCCACTTTTGACCGGAAAAACCTACCAGGTGGG
Organism: Lepas anatifera; assembly: GCA_034440635.1. NCBI lineage: Eukaryota > Metazoa > Arthropoda > Thecostraca > Lepadidae > Lepas > Lepas anatifera. Next base: position 46,348 of record JAOTON010000160.1, read on the forward strand.
CGTAAAATCCTATCGGTGAGCACCGATTTCGCATCCTGGGGGAGAGTGGGAAGCGCCACTTCAAGCGAGTGCCATCGACCTTTCAGGGGGGCGCCGTGACCATTTCAGGGGGCGCCGAGGATCGATTGGGGGCTGCATCTGCCCCTCCCCTTTGCCCCCTGGATCCGCGTATGGGCGGATCTAGAATTTTAGTAAGGTGGGGGGGAAACGCGGAGCCTCAAAGTGGGCACTTTACCATCAACTTTTCACCCAAAAGGCGCCTATGGTATTCGGTTTTCGGTTGCCGTCATATTGGTGGATCGTATTTTTTAACAACGTCCTATCCCACCCTCTCCCAGCCATAACAGTTTGTACCAGCCAAGCAAGATGCCTATTTGGCGTGATATTTGAAACAATGAATTGCTAAACAGTTCAGTCCACACTTTTTTCGGCACCTCTTGAAAAACCTGTAACTGCCACTAGGTCATGGAGAAATTCAAGACACTTGGGAAGATGCAACAGCTGAACATAAAGGTACATATCTGGGGATTTTTCTATTAGTGAAGAGGGGTTAAGTTTATTTTAACCCGCGCCCCACCAGGGGTCCGGCGCCACCTTCGCCCCACCGGGGGGCCATCGATGGCCCCCCTCTAACTCCGAAAATATGGCCGTTAGCGCAAATCTGCAAAGTGCAATAGAAAGCTCGCGTGAATTCAGTACGAAATTACTTAGCATGTTTTAGTGCTCAGGTCAATGGTTTGACCTCCAGAGGTCAAATTAGGTCAAGATCGGCTATTTTCACTCAAATATGCAATGATTAAGCAAACTGGGCATAACTTTTATGTCATTAGAGCTATTGAGGCCTGGTAAAGTACATTTGATAGCAAATTGCCAGTACTTTTTCCGCTATGTGGAACGTAAGGACCTCCCGCCAGTGGTTTGACCTCCAGAGGTCACCTCGTGACCTAATATGACCTGAGGTCACGAAAGGTCAAAAAGTGACCTTGCCGTATATCAAATAAAAGCCAGTGACAAGACAAACACGATGGTGCTTGTTTCACCGCTCTAGCTCAATTAGGTCAAAAGTTATTGTCAAAATACTGTTTTTGACCTCTGGTGACCTTGCATGACCTTGGAAAAGTCAAAGGGCAAATATGACCCCTGGGATCCGTGAAAGGGTGTCCAAAAACGTTGTTCTGAGCAGTCTGAGTATTTGCAATCATTTTTGTGGCTTTTATATCATGAAATAGCTTTTCCCCATGCTTTTCCAATGGGAGAGGTCGCCTCGTGACCTGACCTCAGGGCACGAAATCGAAAAATCCCGGATATACACCTTGTAGACCCTGGAGGGGTCATGAAGTGTACGAAGTTTCAAATCGATCGACTTTAAAATGTAGCTCTTACAGAGCTCTAAAGGTGAAGTGAGGTGACCTTGGTTGACCTCGTCTGGTGACCTGACCTTGGGTGACCCGGGGTAAAAAATTTCAGGGATGATGGGAAAATGACGCAGTGAGAGGTAGAGCCCTCAGCCGCGGTGCTGCGCCTCGTCGTTTTTCTGCTATCCCGGAAAAACCTTAGGGGGCCATCGATGGCCCCCGGTGGGGCGAGGGTTAATATCAAATATGATAAGCATCATTTTGCCTTTCCACGTGGCCAAGATTCGTAAGATAATGGTGAGAGGACATTGGAAATAATCGCAGCGAGTGTGAACCTGGCCTGTGCGCTGTCCAAGAAAATTACCTCAGCGGAAAAGCTTTTAAGTTGTAGGAAACACAAGCCGGACTTTAACCCACATTATTAATTGCTCCTAAAAAATAATGTTTGAACCAGATGGCAGACTCAAGGAGATATAAGGGAAGTTGAAACGTTAAAATAAACACAGAATGAAGTATGTGGGCATTTTCCATCGACCTTTATCTATATTCTTCAATTCATCAGCATGGGAGAATTGCTCTTGTGCGTGAAATTTCGGAGGTGTTAAGAGAATTTTGGTAGTCATGTGATTGAATGCTGAAATAGATCATGCCATAGGCATTTGTGATTTGTGACATAAATGGGCCCTACTAGAATAAAAAGAAAACAGTTTCAACGTGTCCAAGTACTCTCTTGATAAATTGATAACATTTTTCGTTTATTGGCTGTAATTTGCGCGTTTAATGATCATGTGCAGTGTTCAGATCGAAGTGAAAAGACTATTCAGATTGATAAAACGAGTATATTTTGTCACTGACCATCCACTTATACCATCAACCATCGCCTTCAGGTCAAGTTCAGGACTCATTTAAGAGAAGAGGTGAGCGTGCACTGTGCATGCCCAAATCGAGACACAGCCGCCCTCCCGATGGACAGACCGCGCAGAAATACGTCCTCGTCGCGTTTGATTTCGCGCACGCGTACGACGTAGTGGACCACCACCTGCTACGCGTTCGCCTGCTGTAGATGGGGCTGTCAAATTGCACGGTGGCCTGGATTTGGCAGTGACTCCGGGACCGAAGAGTCCAGGTGGAACTAAATGGTGTGCTTTCCAGTGAGCGCATTTTTCCGAACTGGCCTGCCGTAAGGAAGTGTCTTATCGCCAGTTTTATTTTGTATGGGCGGCTCGGCTGGTAGACGCACTCGGCGCGGTTCCCGGATGCTCCCCTACATGTACGCCGATGATACGGCGGCTCTCAGCACGGGCAACAACATCCAAGTCGCCAAGGACCGGGCGCAATAAAGCTGCTGCTGGCACCCTCATGAAGTGGACCCGACAGCACAAAATGGTGGTATCAGGAGCCAAGATCCAAGTACTGGTGATGTCCCAGTGGGTCAGAGACGCCGATCCCTTCAATTTTAACACGCGCATTGACGGGGGGCGGGTACCCGCCCCCTCGGGTTTTTCGTAGATAGTAGAAAAACGGCGGCGCGTAGCGCCGTTGTACTTGGTATACCTTTTTCCCTCATCATTTTTACAACTTCTGTAAAAATTTTAAGGTTAGGTCATCTCAGGTCAGGTCACCAGTACAGGTCAAGTGACCCGACCTCAAAAAAAGTTTAAGATAGCATAAGTCGGAGGAGGGTGAACTTATCCCATTGAAACTCATATCACATAATGGCCCCACCGAGTTCTCTAAAATATCTTCCGATATTTTTGATATCGATGACCTAAGGTCAGGTACGAGGCATGACCTCTCCATTGGAAATACATGGGAAAAATGGTTTTTACGGAATAACTCAGTAACGGATGGTGATAGAGCATTTATTTTAGCTGCATTAGACTCGCCTAGGCTTTGCAGTTCTAATGATATGCATTTTATATAATTTGACCCTGACCTGACCTCAGGTCCGGTCAAATCCTTGGTTTGACCTAGCAAGGTCAAATTATATATCATTCGATTCGGCTTGCTAAGAGGATTCATATAGTTTAAGTCGTTTTGCTCTATCTTTACTTGTTCAGACGTAATGGCCGAAAAACTGAATTTACATGTTATCCCTATGACGGGCATGTTTTGACCTCTCGTGACCTTAAATGTGACCTGACAAAAAAATGGTTCAAATGTTTTCGATGGAGAAGTGGATGGGCAGCCTAACGCCGTTTACCGTTTTTCGCTACCTACCGTGGTTCTCGAGATCTTAGGGGGGCGGGTACCCGCCCCCGTCAATGCGAAGGTGGCTCAGACCCCCGTCAATGCGCGTGTTAAGGACGACGGGAAGTCTGTCACTGCTGGAGACACCCTACAGCTACTTGGCGTCACCATCGATCGGCTCCTCCATTTCGGTCCACACTGTAAGAGACTGTGGGAGAAGGTCCACCCCGCATCTCCCACCTACGTCAACTGTCCGGCTGCAACTGGGGGCTGCACGAACAGCACCTCCGAACCGTCGCTACTGGCTACGTGAGAGGAGCGATGGAGTAAGCGGCCGCAGCGTGGCTCCACGCCACACCGCCATTTCATGTCGAGCTGCTGGAACGCAAAATGAGAGCGTCGGCGCGTATCATCACAGGATGCACCCACTCCACTCCCAGCCGAGTTAAGACTCCCCGCGTAGCGGCCAGAAGGAGGGTACTCGCGACCCGACTGCTGGTGAAATTCCATACCCTGCCGCCTGAAGACCCTTTGTGAAGACGTGCGGAGGCGACAGCGCCCTCTCGACTCTCCTCGGTGACCGGGTGGCGGCAGGTGGGCAAAGACATGTGGGATCAAGCAGGCATCTCCCTCCCCATCGAGTCTTTCCTTCCTCGACGTCTTCCACTGTGTGTATCAGGAGAGTGAGTCACATTTCAACTAGACGTGGGCCCACTGACATCAGGAGCGCCACCTGTCCGGAAGAAGCGAGTAGCTCTCCCCCACCTCGCTTCCCTGACTCAATGTGCCACATGGGTGTGGACCGACGGGTCAGTGCACGGAGGGGTCACGAGCGGGGGAGCTGGGTCTTCATCGAGTCACCAGACAGAGCCCAGCATGAGCTCAGGCGACCAGCAGGCTCGCTCTGCTCGAGTTTTCAGGCTGAGATGGTAGCCATCCAAACTGCCTGTGTCTTCCTACTGGACTAATCAGTGCACACAGAAGATCCAGTCATCTTCAGCATGGCCTGCCAAGGTGACGACGCATTATAGAAATAAAATGGCTTCAATGTCTGCAGATAAGACAGCGAATCGGTAAAAATCGCAAACTTCCTCACCATCAGCTTAGACACCTGGTCCAAACAGCAAAAAAAATGGAGTACAGCTCTGAAGTAAAAATGGATCCTTCGTAAGGCAAACTAGAAAACTTCTCAACATCGTCACCAACAAATGCACGCCCTGTGCCATTGTCACTTTCTTTTGCAACCGTCTATACAGAAACAGACATGGTTTTCGAACGGCTCCGCAAGCAAGTTCATAAAATACTGGCGCGTCGGTTCAGGAGGCAAATTTTTGCTTTGTTGGCGTAGGTTGTGTTCGTGTTAACTGTCGAGATGAGCTATGGTTCAATAACAGCTGCTTCATGTGGTTCGACGAGATTGCTGATGATACCAGCCTGTGCCAGCCAGGCACAGACTCTCACTCCCTGGTGACGGGTTGCAAAACGCGAGCCACTGTCTTATCTGACTGAGGTAGGCGTCGCCAAAAAAATGTTTGGTATGTGGGGCGTGTTGGTGACTTATTTTAAAGGGAACGTGGCACCTTGGTAAAATCCTGGAATTTTGTGTAATTAGGCGTACTTTTAGCCGAAAATAATGAAACCACTCATGATTTTTCTGAAAAATGTACAGCAAGCTCAATGTTTTTATTTTTAAAATACTCCTCTAGAAAAATGAATAAATATCTGCCTCTGGATGATGTCATGATCTGGCAACCACTACCATACTCGAAACACTTCAAGGGCTTCGATTGGCTGATGCTCATCGTGATGTCAGCATATGTCGTCACACCAGCAGCTCACAACAATGGTCGCCTGGCGAGAGGTACATGAGAGGTACATTTCGGGTAGGTTTTAGTTTTTTTCTACGGAAAAATCTAGTTCCAAGACAAATGATATATAGAGCACCTGGTTTTCCGATTTGCTTTACAACTTGGCTATCTCAGTTAAAATCACGTTCTAAAGGTGCCACATTCCTTTTAATGGCTTAATGCAAAGCGAGTATCTTACTGCGCATTTGTAGCGGTATTTCACTAATTTCCACTAGCATGCTTATTATGGGTGAAGCTTGGAATGCTCCAGTTACTATTCTGATAGCGAGATGACGGACATATCGATAATCTTTTTCGCGGACTAAGGAGTGGCCTCATACGCAACCCCGGTCTGCGACCTGGGATAACCCCCCACCGGCGCAGGAGAGCCGCATGACAATGTGCTGAAATCAGCCATATTTCATTCTCAATGTATCTCTTCATAAGCCTGTAGGTCAGTGCCATCATTCTTTTCTTTGAAATAAATAGTAAATATCCCGCAGTCAACCCCGGATTCGACCCGTGCACCCCTCATCACGAGACAGGACCTCTAACCACTAGACCACTGCGCCACACTGTACCGACTCCCACTAACCCTACACCTGTGACCCGTCAGGAGGTCACTGGCCGGTATCACGCAATCAAAACGATGCCGTGATCGTGGCGCCGGGTGTTGTGTTCGTACAGAAAAGGCATGGTATAAAGCTGCTTCTAGAAGACGAACCAAACATTAGATTCGCCTAGAATCACTTGTATCGGCGACCCAGGACCCTAAGCTAGCTTTATGCCAAATTGCATCCACTTCCATTCATTTTGAGGACTTGAAACCATGGTGAGAAGCAAACATGTTCCGAGAAATTTAGCTCCTTGAAATACCCTTTCGGACGAATTACTCGAAAGCCGTTGGAGATAAGTGGGTAGTGTAAATGAATTGAATGACTGCAATTAATTTTCCTATTCAGCCATGTCAATTCTGAGCTTGTGAATGACATGTGCTCTGAACCGAAAAGCTGCAAATAAAAGGTTTTCTACTAAAATTATATTTCTACATATAAGACAATGAATTTTATTATCACGATATCCATCTCCGAATACTATCAGGCGGAAGCAATGTTCTTTCATTATTTGAAATGAAAAGTCAAATCGGCGCATTGGATCGCGAGAGATTAAGATTTAAATGAAATGAGCAAAAATGTAGTCCTCCGGCAAAATGGCAAAAACTAGGTCAGAATTTTACGTTTTCCACTGGAAACTATACCTAAGCACAAGAAAATTGACGTAGCTGCCTCCACGTGGCTGTCTTTAAACTAACTGAAGCGTGCCTTCTGACATTTCGAGCTTACAAGTCGGCTGTCAAATTTCAATATCTTTTTGCTTGTACTAGAAATACTGCGTTTTGGCGTAATAAATATTGTCGGACCAGTTCGAACTTTTTTTCTTAGGTGGCCTTGTTGCTTATTCAAAAGGAGGCAAATTTCAAGTTCGTCGCTTAAGAAATAAAAATGATAAAAATGCAAAATTGAAAACATTTGTTCCAAAATTTCTCAAAAACTATTTTGAATTTAAATTCGGGGCCTTAGTTTGGGCGTCTAGCGTAAAAGGGCAATCACCCTACACAATTGCAGAGCCCTGGTATCAACTGTCAGAACCGCCAAACGGCCAGAATAGAGCCTCTTGAGAAATCTCAATCCGCTTCGCTCCATGGATTTCGTCATGCGGCTCTGACACAGCCGTACTCGATCTTCGGACGAATAAGTGATCTATACAGCATAAGAAGCTTATAACGTAGCGTATAACAATGAGCGTATAACGTGCGCATAACGTATATATAGGCGATAAGCGTATAACGTGTATAGCATGAGAAACATTTCTCTATCTGCACGGTATCTCATCCTCGTCAACACCTTCAGTATTTTCAGCGTATCGAAACATTTTTTTGCGGAAATCCTTCAGGTGTGGCACATATGAAAGCTTATCGAGTGTGAGCCTGATAAATCTGGTTTCTGCTACAACGTCGCTCGGATTTCCGCGAATTTACAAAATCGGGTATTCAGTCTCAATGTCTGTTATAAAAGTGCATGCACTATGTCTTTGAACTTGAAAATTTCAGTCCATTGCATATGATCCATTGCTGCAATGTGTCAAGGTCAAGCTGCAGCCGCCTCTGCGCAGCTGCTGTAGTGGACGCTGTCACCCATATTGTGAACTCTTCAACGAAAAGCACATGCCGTATGTTTGCGGGAAGTGTCTGCAATATCATTGGTCATAACTGCAAACAAGGCTATTAAAATCACAGAATCCTGGGCTATGCCACTCTGTTGCTGATACAAATCCGATACGACTGAGTTTTCGCGAAATCTAAAATACCTATTTTTCGGAATATTAGAAATAAGCCACCCCAAGTGGCCTCGCACGCCGAGTCCAAAGAGTTTCTGCAGAACGCCATTGGATAGCAAAGGCGCCCCCCAAGAGATGATGGCGCCCCCTGGGGAGGAAGGCGCCCCCTCCAGAAAATCCTGCACCACTTCTCGAAAATGGAATCCGCCGTCTCTGGTTTTCTGTCAAAAACGAGGTATCATCTATTTCAAGAAATGTTTCTCTTCGAAATAATACGTTGTTCCAGCGCTGCTGGTGAAGTGTTGAATATGAATTGTTTGTGCTTGGGGCTGTGTTGTTTAATTTCATTGTACTGGATGTCATATGTATTGCTGCGATTTTTTTGGGGGGAGGGGTTAGGTTAGCTAAAATATTTCAAGCGTAGGCATGAGTGTCGAAAGCGAGCCAAGTGGGCGGGCAGGCTCCCCATCTAACTCTCGCGAATCAGGGGTGGACGTCTCGACATACATTTTGGAACTCGACCGAGGATCTTAATGTTCTTCTTATTACCTTAATGTTCTCCCTATTATATGCGTTCTAGATCTGCTTAAATGTGTTGATGAAAGTGCACCGTCGATAGCGTTATCAAAGACATCCGAAATGATCAAAGTTCACCTCCCAACCCCTCCCCCTCCCACTGGTTATGCCAGCCTGAGGTGCGTCCTTGTAGTAAAATTGCGTGGCAGCGTTCCTGGGCACAAGTTATACATTTTAAAAAGGCACTTGTAACACTTATATGCTACTTTTTTAGGTGAAAGATTAAACTTCCTCAGCCCTAGCTGAAAATAGTCTAACAAGAAACATCTATACAATCGCAGCTGTTCCACTCTCTGTGAACCGGGCAGCCGCTGGGTAACCCATTCTATAAAAGCCTTAAAGGGAATGTGGCACCTTTATAACGTGATTTTAACTGAGGTAGCCAAGTTGTAAAGCAGGTCGGAAAACCTGGTACTCTATATATCATTTGTCTTGGAGCTCGATATTTCCGTAGAAAAAAGCTAAAACCTACCCGAAATGTACCTCTCATGTACCTCTTGCCAGGCGGCCATTGTTGTGAGCTGCTGGTGTGACGACATATGCTGATGTCGCAATGAGCATCAACCAATCGAAGCCATTGAAGCGTTTTGAGTACGGTAGTGGTTGCCAGATCATGACATCATCCACAGGCAGATATTTATTTCTTTTCTTAGAGGAGTGTTTTAAAAATCAAAATATTGAGCTTATTGTACATTTTTCAGGGAACTCATGAATGGTTGCATTATTTTCGGCTAAAAGTACGCCTAATTACACTAAATTTAGTGTAATTAGTGGTATTTTAGCCACAAATCATGGAAGCGTTCATGATTTCTCTGAAGCATATACAATAAGCTCAATATTTTGATTTTTGAAACGCTCCTCTAGGGAAAGAAATAAATATCTGCCGGTGGATGATGTCATGATCTGGCAACCATGACCATATTCAATACGCTTCAAGGGCTTTGATTGGATGATTCTCACCGTGACGTCAGTATATGTCGTCACACCAACAGCCATGGCAACTGTGGCCTGCTGCTAAGGGTAGATGTAGGGTACATTTAAGGTAGTTTTTAGCTTTTCTCTACAGAAATTTTGAGTTTCAAGACAAATGATATGTAGAATACCGGGTTTTCTGGCATACCTTACAACTTGGCTGTTTCAGTTAAAATCACGTTATAAAGGTGCCACATTCCCTTTAACCTTCGCCCGGGTGGGTGGTCTTTTAGACCCCCCACTCGGGTTTTTCCGAAGTACCCAAAAAACGGCGGCGTGCAGCGCCGCCAAACCTGGTCTAGCTGTTCCTTCATCATTTTTACATCTTTCCTGAATATTTCAGCTCAAGGTCATATCAGGTCAGGTCACCAGGCCAGGTGAAGTGACCTCACCTAAAAATACTTAGGACCGCATAACTAAAAGAAGGATTAATCGATCAAGTTGAAACTCATACCACATATTGGGCCTACCAGGAGCTACAACATTTGTTCCGGGATTTTTATATTGGTGACCTAAGGTCATGTGCAGAGCATGACCTCCCCATTGTCAATACATTGGGAAAATCACGAAATGAGCTTTTCTCAGTAAGTATGGATGGAATCAACTTCAAACATCGGTTGCGACTTGTTCTTAGCCCATTTCTAAAGTTGATGCCAAAATTTTTGACTTGTGACCTTTAAAAGGTCACCTTAGGTCAAATAAACATTTTTTTGTGTTTTTCTCTATACATTTTGAATAAAATAAGATAGAGCTTTTATTTTGTCACCAAAGTGTTTGTATAGTCACTGGAAGTCAAATGATATACATCATGACTATACCAGGTGAAGTTGGGTGGGACCGTTGACCTGGGTCAGGTCAAATTCTTAAATTTGACCTGGCATAGCAATATCATATATCATTCGATTCGTATTGACGAGAGGATTGCAATGGTGCATAAACTATGGCTGTATCCTGTTTGTTTTGGAAGCTATTAGCGAAAAAGTAAACGCCCTTATGCATGGGTGGCTATGGACATTCCCAAGAATATGCCCAACATTTAGTGACCTGTAGCTCCCTAGGCTTTGACCTGACACGAAAATGAATGCCACTATAATGAAAGCACATCTCAAGAGCTTTCGAATGGTGTTAGAAAAATGTTTCTATCTATCATAGTTTCTGAGATATATGAGGTTTTCTTAGTATACCTCATATTAGCGATTTGGACCTATTTTGACCTCTGGTGACCTTGATATTGACCTGACAAGAAAAATGACCAAAGTATTTTCGATATCATTTTCGAAGAGCTTTCGATTGCCGTTTTGCGCTTTTTTCTAGCTCTCTTAGTTTTTGAGATCGTGGGGGTCTTTTTAGCCCCCCCCACCAGGGCGAAGGTGGCTCGTACCCGCCACCGGGGCAAGGGTTAAGTGCCACGGAAAGATGGAGAAATGATCTCCATTTAGATTTTATGAAGATCAAATCGGCTCATATCGTCGTCCGCGGAACTTCTAGATGCCGTCATGCCAACGCAGTCTGTATCCTGAAGCAGGTGCCGTCGGGAAACCACTCGTTTGGACTGGCGTCCCAGACGAAGGCGCAGCAGACGGTGGCCACCTACTTCCGCTACAGCCTGATGGACCTGCTGCAGAACATGGTGAACGGCTCGCCGCACTTCGTGCGCTGCATCAAACCCAACGATCAGAAGAAGCCCAGCGCCTACAACAAGGACAAGGTGAAACAAAGGTGTCTTTATTAGTGCCTTTTTGCTTGGGGTTTACAGACCCACCAATCGACTACGAGGTTATATGACCTCAAAGGGGAAGGAACCTAAGCAGGCTGGGTCCAGGGAGGAGTGCCTAAACATGCCTCTGAGAAGGTTCGATCCGGCGACCCTTGGCTCATTGCACATTTTATGTGATTGAGTAGGACGTACACGCTATCTGACCGCGTCATACCACAAAAGGGAGATGTTAGAGTGGAGGGGAACAGCTAGTCAGAGGGGTAAAACGCTAATGGGAACGTCTAGCTAGTAATTTTGAATGTCGTGTTATGGTACGCTCTTATTTAATGTCATATCGTATTAGGACTAGACCCAACTGATACTCTGATACTCTTACTCAATTAACTACGCGGAGTATTACCATGGGTGTTTGCAAAACCTTTTCATTGGACCAGATGAGACTCAGAAGATGGTTCCCGCCGTGGGGATTGAAATAACGTTAGTCCATTGTTAATGTGAGGTTAAACGACGCACCAACTTGTCAGGTCTCCAGATCCACCCAGAGGGGAGGATTTTTTCATGACAGCTTGTACCTATTCGGAGAAGTCACTGGGCATGGAACCCGGGACCTGTGGCTTAAGAGGCAGGTACTTTTCAACTCAATCAGGTGTTATCCCACGTTAATCCATTCTCTGCCCTGTTCTCCCAATCTGGAGGCGGACACTAATCCACTGAGCAGCCTAATGCCGCACTGATGGGGATGCTTTTCAGTTGATGAATCTTGTGAAATGTTATTATGAAGTATTCATAGAATGATGCTAAAATTATTAATATATAGGGCATACATTGTTCACAGTTTGCATTCTTACACTTTACAGGTGGGGATTCGGGGACAAGTTTACAAAAATAATTTTATTTCCCAGCGGAGACCCATTATTATCCTGCAATTACGGGACCGCCCCAAAAGGAAAGGGTTCCTGGAGTCTTGCGAGAGAGGAAATGACTATGTGAGTTTGAGTGGCTATTGCCAGCGCGCGAAATGAGTAGTCTATATAACAGACTGTCACACTATGCCATGCTGAAGAGCTTATTCGCATATCATTTGATACCAGAGCCAGTTTTGAAAACATCCACTCTATGGGTTCCGCAATCCGACTCTGATAGCCTCCCGGTATGAACTGACCCGCTCTCAGGCATGTTCTGGTGGACTTTAGACAGCTGTCTTCAGAGTGGGCACTCGCGGCTCAGAGGTCCCACTGAGGGGAGGCGTTACCTCCGGCAGGTTCGACGGCAACTGCGGTACGCTGGTGTCCTGGAGACGGTGCGGATCCGACAGCAGGGCTTCTCACACAGGGTTCCGTTTGCCGAGTTCCTGCGGCGGTAAGCGGGGGATGATTGTGATGACAAAATGGGATGCCATTCTGGATACTTGATACTACGATGGTACGATCAGGCAATACATTTATTTTAACTTGTCCGTTGTATGTCAGTTTCCTCTAGTGAACAGATTTTACATTTAGAGAGACAAAGAATGATATTCTGGACATTTTTAGATATTTGGATCGGAATCTTCCCCGCACACACAACTTGCCATGCATTTGGCAGGACTCGAACCCAAGAATACACTGAAAACCCAACTAATGAGCTGCTGAACCCCGCCATTCAGAAAGCTTCAGCGCAGGGCGGGGAGGGGGTGGGACGATAAGCAAAGCCAAAATTTAAAGACCATCAGGGGAAACGGTACCGAAACAATTCACCTGTAACTAAATTCAGTGCATTTGCGTCAGTCTACATTGATAGACAGGATCAATGGCTAAAACAATAAAGAAGGGCTAAATAAAGGGGAGATCCCCTTGATTCGCCAGTTGGCGCACCCTAAACAGTAATCGCATCTCTCCGTGTTCAGATGGAGCTCTGCCGAAGTCACGGAGTGATCTTTGGTCAAAGGGAGCCCATGTATTGCGAGAAATTCCTGATGACTGCAAAAGATGAACATCAAGTGAGCATTTGCTGGCCTGGCATTGCCTTCTGGTTGCGACACACCAACTTTGGATGGAAAGTTCTACCATGGGTAGAGTTGGGAGACGTGGGCAGCTTTTTAAGTCCTGGTCTGATGCTATTCTGCAGCTCGGAGCTCGCCACAGGCCGGGAGCCGGTCAAATATAGAAAAATATGTAGGTTTGGGAAAAGCCGTTCTTAAAAACAAAACTGAACTACTTAACGGTATATAGCTGGAAAAAATATAACTTGAAGCGGACCTTCGTAGAAAATACAGTGTGTGTCCTGTCAACAGCTTATATTTATATCTCTTTTGGTGAGTATATTTCGAAATATATCCTTTATTGCTTTTTTACTCAGTCCGAGCACACCCAATGGAAATTCGAGTTAGATGTAACATATAATTTTTGTTTTATTTTTTATTCTTAGGGCTTCAAATTAGTCTCGTCTAGTCTAATAGATATGTGTGAGACCTCAAACAAATATATTTTGTACTGTCTCTTTTTATATGCTGGTTGCTGACATCGTTTATAATTTGGGCACCCTTTTGCGCCCTTTACTGAAGGTCATTGTGAACCCCAACCGGATTTTGGTCAAAGGCAGGAATCAAAAGTTTCCGATAAAGAAAATAGGAGTGCCCTTTCGACTATTGCAATGCCCTCCTTGAGCTCTGATAGTACCGTTTTCTTTATTTTGTCCTCAGCAAGAAATTGAGAAAAAGTGCAGTGTGTGAAAACATATTTGTCAATGCATTAGGTGCGCTCCTTTCCCTGGCAGCTATTGCTTCCTGGCGTTCAACTTTGACGAGCGGGTCACTGCCACGGCGGACTACTGTCGCATGCTACTGCTGAGGCTGAAGGTGGACGGATGCGCCATCGGGCGCACCAAGGTCTTCCTCAAGTACTACCACGTGGAGTTCTTGGCCAGGCTCTATGACGCTCAGGTAGGTAGTTTATAACATTACTGAGAGCCTGCGAATGGTTATAATACAAATGATGCTTGCAGGAAAGCTATCTGGAAATGTCCGAACTTACTGAAATGAAGATGTTCATATTGACTTGCTTGATATCTTGAAGGCTCCGGGAAGGGAAAACAAGTAAAGAAATTTGGGTGCCACCCGAATTTTGTATCATCTGTGGTTTTAAGTCCGCATCATACACATAAGGTTACGAGGCTTCTTCACGTCCACTTCTGATCCCACGCTTCAGAATCTATCAGAAATATCCCCTGGCATGTTATTCTTCACAGAGCAGCTACTCGCACTCATGGCGCGATCACTCTAATGTTTGATACTTAGTTTTGCAGCACACTACTCAGTTGCCACCACTGTAAATAGCCCTTTCCGTGCTGTTTTTGTTTGCAGGTCACCAAGGTGGTGCGCGCGCAGGCGGTGGTGCGCCGGTGGCTGGTGCAGGCGCGCCTGCGCAGACAGCGAGAGGTCAACCGCAGCGCTGTGACCCTGCAGCGCTGCGTACGCCGCTGGCTTAGCCGAAGGCGGCGCCGCCGCCAGCGCACGCGTGAGTGACGATGACCAGGAGAGGTCTGTCTCTGAGCAACTCCTGGTCCGAGGGTGGTCTGAAAAATGGTTGACAGAGTTTGGCGATCTTGGAGTTTGTTACTACCTTCCGTTCAAAGAACGAAGACATTCATATGAAGATACGTACGCACATACATAGATGTTAGCAGCTTGATACTAATGTAAATGCTCGGACGTGAACGTTTTTACTTTAACCAACATCTTTGAAAAATATTCGATGCATCTAATTGAGCTGTCCCACTTGAAATATGCATGACGTTGTGGACTTTGAAGCAATGCAACTGCTGAACAAGTGAAACAGGGATATTCAACACCATATCGACACACAGGAAGGTCAAGTTTATCATCTCATGCCAGTGATTTTGACGAAACCTTGCCACTGGGGCAGGGGCGTGGATTTTTGTAAAATGAGTGCCCAAATTTTAATCAAGGTAAACAACCACCATATTAAGAAGTGATAGTATGATATTAAATGCGTTTTAGCCTTTCCCAAAACTATTGAACTGCATTAGCTGCTTTCAAGCCCTTTAAATGAAATACACGAAAACTTAGACGGTGTGAACAACCTCCAAGTCTCCGTTTCCAAGTAGCGAAGTATAAGCGCACCACTCTCAGACGAGGACTGAATAAAACCGAAAACTTCCACATTTAACCGAAATTTGGGGAAAATTTAAGTCAATTTGCTTGGCATCCTGTAGTGAACCAGATTTTACTGTGCTCGAAGGCTTGCCGAAACCTTTGTATTTTCCCCGGTTTAGTACCTACGCTGAGGCCTGGCCAGTGCAGTGGAGCGGGAAAATGCACTGTCTAACGGCTCAGGTGGCGCAAGCAGGCCATCAGATCTCATTTGCGTACATTTAAAGCCAAGAAAACGTTGTTTTATGGATGAATTCAAAAGTTGAAAGAATTTTAATTAATATCAGCAGGTGTAAATAACCAACTGAGGAACAGCTATGCCATCCATTCAACTTTTTTGACATTTAAGTTAGGCTTACGTATTTGTATTCTTCCCACAGAGCGTCTGTCCTCGGTGGCTGTGGGTGAACTGACTCGCACTGAAAGCATCGATAAGCTGGAGGAGCCTGACGAAGACACTAATGACGTCACAATGACCAAAGACGAGGCGGCTACCACCATACAGCGAGGTGAGTCTGGAGATGGTTGACGCCTCCGGACGAGGTGCGGCTGAATTGTGGGTCTGATCCAAAACATCTCTTGAAAAACCTAGAGCTTTCGTGTCAGATCTGTTGTCAGAAATATATACCGGCTTTGGAAAACACCGAAGACAATTGACTAAAAGAAATGCAACAAATGCGCTTGTATTGTCTAATAATCAATTATGACAGTTATGCCTTAATTGTTACAGTATTTTGTGTCATTTATCTGGGGTATTTTTTTGTCGAAACACCTGGCAAAAAAACGTTCTCGGTTTTACCAGAGAGGGTCTGGACCAGCCCCGTAGTAACAGCATAGCACCACTCTATCCAAGTCCTGATGCCCAGAGGTCGAAAAATCTACCATTTTTGCATTCTAAATGGTGACAGCCCAACTTGGGCCAGGTGACAAACAGAAGCAGACCCAGACTAATAGCGGAACAAATCACCAAAATTGGCACCTGTGATTTGACCTCGCAATATTTTTCAATAACTAGGATGGTCCAGGAGTATCAATTGGTATCCT
This sequence comes from Lepas anatifera, assembly GCA_034440635.1. NCBI lineage: Eukaryota > Metazoa > Arthropoda > Thecostraca > Lepadidae > Lepas > Lepas anatifera. Next base: position 62,536 of record JAOTON010000160.1, read on the forward strand.
ACTAACGCAAAACGTGTCACATTCTGCAGCGTGGGCTGGTGGCACCTTTATGGTTTGAAATTTTCAATGACGACACATTGAACGGTTTTTTGGTCTCTGCTGATGCCGACCCGATACGCACGCGGTGTTACCACACGTGATAGGCACCAGTTGGGCGGTGTCTTTCAACTGCCCCCGCTCGCTCCCCTGTGGCCTAATTATACCTTCACTCCATGGTCACGTGACACCTAGCACTCCGACCAGGTCAAAGGGCCACAGTATGGTCTGCAGTGCAAATTGACTGAAGCTGTGGAAGAATATATGTGAAATATTTTCTAATCATGAGCTAAGGCTACTTTTAGAATTTCATACAATGTCCGGGAGTCCATTTTCCTTTTGGAAAAGCACAAACAACTAAACAAATCTGATATGTTTTTTTGTTGTTGAAAATATATAGGGATTTAAGCTCCTGCATTTCCAAAACGTAAAGTAGAAACCAGTATGCCCTATTTGAAAAGTATATCGGCTACCTTCCAGCCGAAGCTATTAATTATATACAGGGCATACACTAAATAGATATGTGTCTAGAAGACCCAGTAGACCCCTCTGAGCAACTTTCTATGTTTTTAGTGTTCCGCGGACATCGCATCAGAAAGGTTTGGGGTCATGTGTTGGAGGCGAGGATCAAGGCAACCCTGAGGGAGTGCTCCACCCCAGCAGAAGCCCAGCGCAGGTGAAACAGAGAGGGGGAAGAGAGAGAGGGAGAGAGAGAGAGGGGGAGAGAGGAAGAGAGAGAGAGAAAGGGGAAGAGAGAGAGAGGGAAGAAAGAAAACAGTATAGGCGCCGTTCATGAACTACATAACGCGTACGTTGTGATGTTTTTCCATTCCCTCTCCCATGTAACAGGTTTTGACACCTACGTGTAACGTTTGATAACCCTGTGGCTGATTCCCCAGCCCCCTGCGTCATGTAGTTTCTGAATGACCCCATAAAACACATGAAGAGACTAAGAGGATCTGGAAACTTGCGCAGAATCTGGAAAGTAGAAATCAGGCTAGAAATGGCTGGGAAGACATTTAGGAGAGTAACACATGGGAGGAGATAGGGGGAGAGAGAGAGAAAGAGAGGGGAGAGAGAGAAAAATAAGATAGGAAAGAAAAGGGGAAAGAATTGAGAATTTTGAGAAATATTTATGTAATTTGATCTCCTTTTCTGCCGATTTCCAGACTGACTACGGTGGGGCTGACTCCGTACGAGGCAGCTACCATTATTCAGCAGTGCTGGAAGAAGTCTCGCCGGCGCAGGATGTTCAAACAGTCGACTGAATACGCCCTCGACGAACACGAACGACGCAAGGAACTGAAAACGCTGGCTGAGCAGGTCTGTTCAAATACTGCTAACAGTGCTGACACTTGTTTCTGAGAGCGGGAGCGTGGTTCATAGGTCGTCATTGTGCATGGCTAAATCTATTGATTTGCTAATTTACTGACACTTTGAAAACGAAATGACATTCCGGTTGAAAAATGATGTAATCGTGAAATAAAGATTAATGTTCAGTGTGTTAATGGAAAACAATCCTCATTCTAATAAATAATTATCCGAGGCAAATAGCCCACAAATGAAAACGAATTTATAATACCTTTCGGTACCGTTCCAGTTATTACAAATGCAAAGCATAAGATATTGACCGTCAAAACAAGATTCTTGATGACTCATGAATGTCTTCTAAGTATTTCTTGAGAGCAGGGAAGTCATTCATTCAGAACGCTGCCTGCCCTTGACAGTGCGTTTCTGAAGGGAAGTTTAATGAGAGTTTCCTCTATAGTTAGCAGCATGTGTTATTGTCTATGTATGGTATTGTATGATATTGTCGTTTTTTTAATACATTTTGCATAATCCCTGTCTACCGTGCAGCAGAAGCTTCCTTCCAGTTAACGTTTTAAAAATAGTACAGACCCTGAGTTGGGTTTTATTTATTTGGTGTGTTTCTGTGAAAATTCACGCTTCTTTTTTGTGGCGAATGAAAAGCTTTGTGTGAATATTTTTAGAAACTTTTTGGCCATTCAAGCCACAGTTCACGCTTCACAATGCACATCGATCCTTTAAGTGTGCTTCGTTTTCCCAAACTCTGGGCAGTTTGAGCAACCACACCCCTGCCCAGCTGGCCAGCAGATTCATTACGCGGAGCTGGGCAGTGCCCTAATTCGGCTGCACATTTCATCAGTCACTTTTCCACTGCCAGGTGCACGGGCTGAACGCAGCGGTGCACCTGCGTCTGAGGGAGAGCAGGGAGGCGGTGACCTCGCCGTCCCCGCCTCCAGTGGACTACAAACGCCCTGAGGGCTTCGACGCTATACCCAAACTTATCCGAGCCGCGGAGGTATGTAGACCAAATATCATTCTAAGGGATGAATTACGTTGATTTTACCTCTTCCAAGCTGACGGTATTATGCGCTGTGTGGTATCTGCAGTACCCTTGATTGACTTGATGATATTCCCGTTCTGGGCGTTTTCATGCATTTGGCTGAGCTTCTTTTTCTTGTTTTCAGTCTCAGCGGCTTGATAAAAGCGCCATTTCAACTGTGCCCAGTCAGGCAGCACTGCGGGTCCCCTCAGGCAGTCAGCGACAAACTGCGTAAGTATTCCGCCTTGGATTATTCGCAACGCTCTTCGTTTGCTTACCTGTTTCTAAAACTTGGACAAATGTTTAAAATATGTCAATTCACCAACTATGTTGGTGAACAAAAGATAAAGTCCGTGACAACGTTGGTAAGGTTGTGCTAACCTCGGTATCTGAGGCTGACGTTCAATCTGTCAATGCGCTATTCGATATATAGCGAGACTCAGAGGGCCTAGTAAATAAACCGCTCTTGGAGCCAAAACCTCAACATTTTTGGTCATAGAAGTTCGGTTTGAATTTTCGTTAGTGACTCTCAGACCTTGTTTCCGACCTCCGAGTTTGGTCTGCATTTCATTAGAGGCTTGATGTGGCTGGATGCAGATGCGTGTCTCTGCCTCCGGGTTGACTTAGGGCGCGTTTGATGCAGTTCCTCTACGTCTTCACACCGGGCCCCAGCCTGGGACTCTCCCATCAGGAAATTCGAGGCAATTCATAAGCTGCAGCGGGCTGTGGGGTGAGGCTTTACGTAGTCAGCGAAGTCCTTTTTTGGGTTTTAGTTTGCGCAAAACTTTGTTGTTCATCACCGCCGAACCGTTTATAGTGTAGTGTAGTGACATAACTACAGGTTCGGAGTGCATAAATGCATAGATGTGATATTTTTCAGGGCACCTACCGATTCTGGTCCTTTTCTCAGTTAGGTTTTGGTACGTATGTAGCTAATACATTATAAGTCGGCCTCACTCGAGAGCTAACTAGATATCCTTAGCCGCTAGATCAGCATGATGGGTACTAATTCTACCAAACCGTACAGTACATTTCCCAGAACACACGTCCGAACAGACCATTTCCGGTCACCCCTCTCACGCCTGAATAATGCTGGGGGAACCGATAAATGTCGGATTAGTTAAGTACGTAGGTGACCACCCAAAATACTGACGCACTCAACCAGGAGCACTAAAATTAGATATAAATTATATGTCAAAAGAGTTAAAAGATATACCTAGAAGTGTGATTTTGTTCATTCTTGAAAGAAAATAAAGAAGAGAAGAACATGCGTGACTTCTCCGAAGTGCTGAACATAGCCTTGAATTGATCAGTACAATAGGTATTATCAAAACAAGTAGGAATTAAGAGTGACTGTAAGTGTACCACTGTTCATTTGACCTCAAAGACTTGCATGTTCCTGAATGAACTTGCTGCACTTAGATGCAGTGCTCGTGTACCCTCATTACTTGCTTCAATAAATACCAGAATATTCAAGGGCAAAATTTTATCTTCACTATCGTAGTGCTGATTCGCGTAGTGCTATTCAGTTACGGTAGCTCTGTAGAACATATATACCTATTCCTCGATTCCCTTTTTCCGTTTTTGGTAGTTGAATACAGCCACATGTGAACGTATACTGCAGTGTTATGTGTCTGTGACCGCAGAGGGTAGGTACAATTGTTTTGCTGACTGTTATTGGTTTCTCTCTCTCTCTCTCTCTCTCTCTCTCCTCAACTCTTCCTCGCCCCCTCAACAACTATTGGTGATTGTGGGGAAAGTGATTCAGTCGGCTAACTCTGCCCTATTTCAAACAGAGGTCCTGAAGAGGTAGACCTGCGCGAGGCTCGCCTGTTTGCCATAACCGGAGGCCTCAAGTCTCAAGCCAAGGATAATGAGCAACGACACAATGCCCTGATGGCATCCTTGCAGGTAATTCTATCTTCTGAGTTATTAAAGCGCAGGACCAGCGGTATATGAGCCCGATAGTATGCGGAGTTGTACCAATCCGTACTTACAGCCAGTGACGGCGTAACGTCAGAATTCAAGGGGGCACCATGGACTTTTTAACCCATTTCTTTCCAGCCAACGCCATTGGGTTAGCATTAACATTTATGATGTAAGGAGGGGTTACGTGAGGGGCGTAACGCCTTGACTCTCCTGGATCCGCCAGTTGGCCCATCGCTTTATGGGTCTGTTACGTCATAATATGACGTCTTGATATGGACAGCTCGCTGGATTCGACCTTGGTTCCAGGGGAGGGCGGGGGGGTTTACCGGGGCTTCGAAAGAGTGTCGATCACGCAGGTCTGCTTTGATCCGTATTTAAGGTTAGATATTAGGAAATATTTGAAACACTGTCGAGCACATATACATGTGGGGGCAGCTAGATGAGACTAATTCCCCAGATCAAAGCACACCTCTGGTAAATTTTATCTCAGGCGCCCTCTATTCGAGAAGGTGGCAGCAAGCTGTCTTCATCTACCCTCAGGATCTATTCTGCCTCAGACCAGCCCAGGAGGCCATCAGACCAGCCCGTGAGGTCTCAAAATCAGCTCAGGCTGCTCCGGACCAGCTCATAAGGCCCCAAAACCAACTCAGGAAACTCCAGAACAGCCTCCATGGCTATGAAAGATCCAGGAACTCCAGGTCCCTGTTCAGCTCAAGCATCCCCACAGTATCTCAGGGACTCTGGACAAACTCAGGAGACATGCCAGCTTAGGGGGCTAGATCAGCTAAGGGCCCAGAGGAGAATTTTAGGGCCCAATACAAGCTCAGGGGGTCCCAGGACTAAGTCAGAGGGAGGAGGGCTGCTAGCTGAGAGGACCCCAAAACATACATGTATGTGATCGTCCTTGACTTTGTCGCGTGAAAGATCAAAGAAATACATGAGATAAAAGGAAACACAGGTCAGGGGGCAGCAAACCGCTTGAAGAACCCCATGATCAACTATATGGCTCTCACTGGCTCCAGAGGCCCCTAGATCAGCTCAGTGACCCCAAGACTAATACAAGGAGCTCAAAATCACCCCAGGGGGCCATAATCAGCTTAGGGGCTAAAATCTAATTATACGTCGGCTTGTGATACGCACTCTGCACTTCGCCATACCCGACATCTGACCTTCACTTTGCTTCACTCAGGAGAGCGTACGGCGCTCCAGCAAATCCGACCTCAGCGCCAGCCCGAAGAAGGTGCTGCGACCACCAGTGTTGCCTGATGCCTGGAAGGCTGAACACGAGAGAATGTAAGTCCAGGCTGTATGTAGTCATAAATACAGCACATCCGGGTTGAAGACAGTGGCAGATACAACAGGGCTAGTGGGCTCCAGCCCTCCCCCGAAATGTTAAAATGCCTACAGTTAATGCATAGCTGGGTGTTGTTCCGAGGCAATGTTAAGTTAGGCTTGTGCACCTTAGGCTTTAGGCTTTGCCCCCCCCAATATTTTCCTGGATCCGCCACTGGTTGAGGGATTATCGTTTTGTTGAGCATTGATGGTATAGCTAGCATTGGTCTTAATACTTCTAAATAAGTGCACGGGGCAGGACATGAGGTTTAAACTGTCCCTGAATCGGGTAATAAAATCATCCTCTTGTTTTATCATTGTTAAAAGGCAGATCTAGAATCTCTGATCTTGGGGGAGGGTGCATATGTTTGAGAGGGTGCTCAATCCGTACCGGGGGTGCCAAGTTATATGCAAAAACCTATCAGATGGGCGCCAAATCTTGTCGCGGGGGCGCCAATAGGATAGGCCCTCCACCTAACTTAACCTAACCTAACCCATCTAACCTCTCCTCATTCTGGGGGGGGGTTGGAAGCGACCTTTCAGGGAGGAGCTATCGGGCGCCAAGGGTCGATCGATGGGGAAGTACCCCCAGCCCCTCTTTGCCCCATGGACTCGCCTATTTCAGAGTTGTTTGTGACCTCGTGTTGCTAAGTTAGCTGCCTGCTTTGGGAGTACTCCCACATACTTCAAGTGTTTCTTCGCTATGATTTCGAACTCATTGGTCCTTTAGCGCACAACGTCCTCCCATTTAGATATAATGGTATCTCAGTTGCTGGTATTGATGTTCCACAGACGCCGGGAGGCTGAGGGAGCCGCGTCTCCACGCGCCTCCATCTCCTCCCGACCTCCTTCCTCCCTCTCTCAGCGGCCAGGGTCCTCCGCCTCCGAGAGGCCGCAGTCCGCCGCCTCAGCATCGCCGTCGCGCGCAGGCCCAGCCACTCCTGCTGGTCGGCTCCCGCCTCAAGACGCCGAAGAGGAGACGGGACCTTTCAACTTCCGCAAGCTGCTGCGTCCGGCGGGTCACGCGCCCACCGAAAGTCTTCGGCTCAGAAGAGGCTGGAAGGCACGTCCTGGAGTGAATAGGTACGGTGCAGAGTATGATATGTGATGTGGCGATCTGTGACGTGCTGAGCCGGATAGCCGCGCCTGCCGTGATTCAAGTTAACCTGGATCAGTGAAAATGGCATCTGGTCAGTCGTATACTGACTACGGACCATTGAGGCATGTGTTGGCCATGTTATATCTGTGCATGTTTGTTAATCTGAGATGGGTGTCCCAAATCAGATTAAATAATTTATATCAGAGAGCTATTGGAAACGACGGCTACCGATAATATCTACTGAGGTATTCCACGCATACATATATTCCACGTTATTGTTTGTTGTGTTGAATTGTTCCTGGTACCTAATCCTCTCCCTTCGTGTTGTGCTACTGCAATGATATGTGTATGTATGATGAATAAATAATTTTAACGTGCCCTTAACCTAACATATTTCCTTTGTCTATGTTTGGCATCAAGCTTTTTCTTGGAGTAACTAGACGAAAGGAACTGCTCAGTCGCACACCAAGGCCCGGATCGTTCGAGCAAACACGAACACGCCGAATTTGCCTAGCCACACATTTCAGGCTGAGTTGGCAAATCGCGTTTGCTCAGTCACTCTTTAAGGGAGTGTCCCAAAGCAGAGCCGTAGCCAGGATTTCACTCAGGGTGGGGGGGATCCGGCGCCCCGAAAAGGGCCCCTGCGACAGCGCCGAAAGGGCCCTGATGTGTAAAAAGGGCCCTGCTTGTTACAGAATAGAGTGCTGAAGAGGGCCCTGTCTGGTATGAAATTTCAAATTTGGCCACAGAGCTTAGTGCGGGCGAGCCGCGCTGCGGCCCGTGTCCTCAACTCTTCGGGTCTTTAGGGGGGCAGCTGTCCCTGCCGCCCCCCCTTTGGCTACGGCCCTGGTCCAAAGCGTATAGCGATATTTGAACTTAAATCAGTTTTGCACAGCCTTCAACAAACCACTATTGTCATTTATATTTTCATCCAACTCTCTGTGTGAGATTTCTTTACGCTTAAAAGTATAAAATAAAGGGGGCTATTCCACTATTTCAAACCTTGAAAGAATTCCTGTTCATTTGGCAGCTTATATCACATGATTAATATTAACAAATGGTATCGCGCTCGCAGCGTTACTCGCCTCAATCCGCCGCGGGCTGCCAGATTCGTGATTATATGCGGTGCTTAGGTCACCTCAGTTAAGACCAGAGGCGATATTCTTGTTTTGAGCATTGCCTTCTTTTAATCACTGACGTGGAATCACGAAAAGCCACCTCATTGTTTTTACCTTGTGTAGATTGCTTCCTAATATACTGAGCTAAACTGTGCGATTGAACGTTAAAGCAAAATTTGGTTTCTTGTTTTTATACCTGTCTTTTCATAATTACTCCCCTTTATAATTTCGACTGAGTGAATCATTCCCTGTATCTAATTTATTTTGAGCCATTGGTGAAACAAATAAGGTTCTGAAGCTCCTCCACTTGTTATTCAAAGCCTCCAAGGTATTAACCATCTCTCTTTATTCCAGCATCGAACGACCTAAATCAGGCACGTTTTACATACACAAAACAGCGCAAATTGCAGAATAAGCGGGCTAAAAGGTCCCTTACAAAACATTCACCAGTCCAATCTCACCACGCTCCACAGCCGTTGCTTAACACAATTCGATATGAGCGCACGATTCGATATGAGCTCTTCTCGCCTCTACCTGGATTAGCATGTGCTGGTGCGCACCAGGGCTGAACGCTGGGGGCTCCATTTATGTGCAGTACGGATAATCGGAGCAATCGGTAAACTCGCATTTATAGGAGTCCCTACCCTTTCCCGTACTATCCCGTACGAACTTGTGCTTTCTGGAGAAGCAGTGGCATGAGTTAACCCCAACTAGTTGTTGAAGCTAGTCTTAACACCTCGGATTCCTATTGAATAAGCACGGTTATCGACTCACAACGGACAAGTAATGCAGCGAAGTATACACACGGCGTTCGTGACCCGAAAAAACTACGGATTGCTAAAAAATGTTTGCATATGCAATGCAACCACCAATCCACGCATACATGCATAAAAACGTGCACACATACAAACATACATGCATACATACATATATACAGAACACTGGTACCCGGTTTCGTCCTATTGGCCGAGACGAAGCCACCAACATCCGCACACCTTTCACATAACTTAGCATCTCTCTCCGCTCTTCGCATACTTCCACACACGAGGAATGGCCACGTTTCTTCACAAATTTCCCGGCGCTGACTTGACCCACCCCTCGCGAGGTATCGACAAATGGTTTATGACTGGTGTAACACTGAACGATGAGGATATCACACAAAATATGCCGCACCTAAACTGGGCTCCCGCGGCACCTGGCGTCACCTACACGTGACGTCATCAAACATGGAGGCACAGCCAGCCCGAGGGGACAGAAAAACAACGAGTACAAACAAGATGGCGGCTCACCCGGCACGCTCTCCTTAGCACAGCGGCAACAAGCCATGTTGGTGCGCGTATATGGTAACTATCTACTAGGCGTCAGTGAACAGTTGAGTGCCCGACAATACGGACTACCGGCACTTGTTATCACCCTTACGACGTTGTTTCAACGTCTCTATACGTCACAGGCACATGATCGGCCCGTGGCTAGCTAATCGAATCATGGAAGCAATTGGCACATGTTACCCGCAGAAAATACGAGCAAAACATGCTGAAAATAGTGATAATTTTGCAGCACCCGCTGCAGCGGGCTCTGCCCACGAGCTCTTTCGCACAATCGCTCTTGGTCTCGTGAACTCACTGGAGGATGTTGGGAGTCACCGTCCGGTCTCCCAATGCACTCCTACAGACACCAGCCATGACTAACACATCCCACTGGAAGAAAGGGGCCATTTCAAGCTAGTGTAACGATGACAGATAACTGCCTTGGGATAGCAGAATATCCTGACAGCATCTTCGTCGGAGCCAGTTTGCATCGGTTGTAAAAAATTGTTGAAGAGAAAAACAAGTATAAAAGATCGTCTATTAGTTTTGAATTCCTAAAAATTTACGCACTGTAAGACTGGAAAAGAGCTAGCTTAACAAAAACAATGAAATAGTTGTTGCGGTACTCAGCTCAAATTATAAAAATAATAACTCCGCAAAACAGACAATCAAATAACTGATAAAAGGAAAGATAGCATCCCAATTGATCAGATGAATGCAAACTTCTAATCACGTGAACATCCTAGAGTGAGATGGTCTCAGAAAATACAAAGTCTGCGGTCACCTTGTAGGTACTTTGTTGCACCAAAACCCCTGGTTTTGCTGTTACGAATAATTCACCCAGGGCATGAAACTCCATTCGTACTCACAATACTGCGCTTGCCACGCGTAATAATACAGGACTGAATCAAGGGATTGGTGTCGTCCCATCTTTTTCACCCTTTTCAACACTTATGGTTATCTCCATATAACCACACACTGCGCACAAGTTTTCGCTCATCCATAAGTGCATGGAACATACATAAAGTGGACACCCTAGCCTTTTCGTCTCCGTGTGATGAGACACCAAACAACACAGCATCGCACATCTGGTTTAACCAGCACGCATCAATCACCAGACACTGTCGGTGCATTCTCACACAGATAGCTGCCAGTCACTTCCGAACCCTGACCAAAATTCGTCAAGCTGCCCTTAGTCGCTCGCGTCATCACGCCTCCGCTTTAGACGCGAGGTCAGAGGGTGGGCGTTCGGAAAAAGCGGAGAACCACGTAGCCCATCACCCGGAAGACCACCATGAAGGCCAGGAGGGCGGCCATGTTGAGCTCGAACGGCAGGGTATCCCCCGCCGGGTCAGCAGCTCTTCCCGCGGGATGTAGGTGCTGTTGCCGGACACGCAGGATGAGAACTTGGAGTTTTCTGCAGCACACCTTCACGCAAAGGGGGAGTGGGGTCAGAACGAGCCGATCTTTATACCCGATATTTTACATCAGCTATGAGCAAACAAAGTTATTTAGCCGTCATGTGCTTAATAAAACAAGTTCCTACATCTGAAAACCATAAGTTTGGAGAGCATAGAAGGAAGGTCTCAGAGCAGCCTATGTAGCTTCAAAACCCTGCTTCAAAGACAATAAAAAGCGAACGCTCTTTAAAGTCCATGCCAGCCAGTGCAGCAACAGAAAGCACGGAAAACACCCTAAACATGTTTTAGATCCATATGTAATAGTACGAATAACAAATAAGCCGTGCTTAAAACGAAAACCATGCTAAAACACGTTTTAAAGCACCGTATTAAAAACCATTAGGCGCACCCACGAAACACATAATGACACTTTACTGTATCCATTCCTTCATGATTCGAAGCCTGCTCGCATTGAAAGACAGGATACACTTTATGAAACCAGTTTCATAGCTTTGCTATGTTTAGAACTTTCGCGATGTGCACATTTCACAATTGGTCAGATCTTAACACGCGCATTGACGGGGGCGGGTACCCGCCCCCTCGGGTTTTTCGGAGATAGTAGAAACACGGCGGTGCGTAGCGCCGCCGTACTTAGTATACCTTTTCCTCATCATTTTTACAACTTCTGTGAAAATTTTAAGGTTAGGTCATCTCAGGTCAGGTCACCGTACAGGTCAGTGACCCGACCTCAAAAAAGTTTAAGATAGCATAAGTCAGAGCAGGGTGAACTTATCCGATTGAAACTCATATCCATAATGGCCCCACCGAGTTCTCTAAAATATGTTCCGGTATTTTTTATATCGATGACCTAAGGTCGGTACGAGGCATGACCTCTCCATTGGAAATACATGGGAAAAATGGTTTTTACGGAATAACTCAGTAACGGATGGTGATAGAACATTTATTTTAGCTGCATTAGACTCGCCTGGGCTTTGCGGTTCTAATGATATGCATTTTATATAATTTGACCCTGACCTGACCTCGGTAGGTCAAATCCTTGATTTGACCTAGCAAGGTCAATAATATATCATTCGATTCGGCTTGCTAAGAGGATTCATATAGGTCGTCGTTTTGTCTACCTTTACTTGTTCAGATGTAATGCCCGAAAACTGAATTTTACATGTTATCCCTATGACGGGCATGTTTTGACCTCCCGTGACCTTAAATGTGACCTGACAAAAATGGTTCAAATGTTTTCGATGGGAAGTGGATGGGCAGCCCAACGCCGTTTACCGTTTTTCGCTATCTACCGTGGTTCTCGGATCTTAGGCGGGGCGGTACCCGCCCCCGTCAATGCGAAGGTGGCTCAGCCCCGTCAATGCGTGTTAAGTCCAAGCAAGTGTATCTAAACACACGCTAGAACACTTAAGCCACACCGTCCAGCAGTTCCATACCGCTTACTTGAAAGGAGGCCCGTTGGTGAATTCGACGATCTGCATGTTCTGGTAGGCGAAGCCGACCATGGAGAGGTAGCGCATCCACCGTAAGCCGGCAGGAATGTGGAGTGGAGAGGAAACCACCAAACAGCTGAGTTCCGCAGGTGAAGATGGCCCCCACCGTGTTGCCAACTTGGAAGTCCATGCAGGCCACACCGAAAAACACGCCCACACTCTGGAACGCAGATCGAATACGCTTTAGATCATCACAGATTCACTCCGGGGATGACAATGTACAACACTTGAGATGCAGCATTTCTGATAATATAAGATATCTTTAATAAGGCACTACCTTGAAACGAGCATGCTTTTCTTGTAGTTAAGGCTGCTTAGATGCGAGGCCAGTCTGGTGGCTTGGTACCAGGGTTGCCAGTTTGGCATATCTACAGCCAAATGTCACAAATTTTGGCATAGTTTTACATGCAATATTATATATTCAAAATGTTATAAAAAGCGAATCATGTCTCTGAACACACTAAATCTATGATTGTATACAAAGATGGTACGTTTGGCGTGTTTTCCATGTTCTTTTGACAGATTGTGACCAATATTGGACAAATTAGGTCAATATCATGGCCAAAAATATGCCAAATTTGGCATATTTTCACTATAGAAACCTGGCAACCCTGCTTGGTACCCAAGCGGCTACTGCTAGATCAGAGCAAACGCTTCGAAATAAGTGCTATATTAGAGCACGGCCTCTCAAAATTGAAACAACATCAGAGTAGGGACTCTCAACAACAAAACTAGATCAGAATAGAGGTTATCAATACCAAAGCAAGGTCAGAACAGGGACTCTCAATGTCAAAACTGCATGAGGGCAGGGGCTCTCAGGATTAAGACTGATTTAGAACAGAGACTCACAAAATCAGAACTACAAAAAAACAGGAACTTGCAAAATCAAAACTACTTCACAGCAAGGACACTCCAATTCAAAACTACGCCAAACCAAGGAAGCTGAAAATAGAAAACTTTTACTAAGGTAAACTTATACACCTTGGCTATGAGCTTTCACGGCGCGACGTGATATCTCCAAACACCCTCCCTAACAGTAAAATGTATATCCATTGATTTTAGCGAGACGGCCTCTCTGGAACTAACCGACATTGATACCGCCTTCCTCACACACACACTGTAAACAATTGTTCAATTCTAGCCTATTTATCGTGGCGCTGAGCCCGATGCGCGCCATTGGCGCAGTGTGACTTACAGAGGCAAGTACAACACTTAGCTCACAAAAATACCCAGCAGGTGGCAAGCGTCTCCGTCACTCACCTCAGCGACCACGCTGTTCAGCAGCAGGAAGAGAAGCAGCTGCACAAACGCTGCTATGGAGCTACAGCCCATCATGGGGTAGCTGATGACGAAGTAGAGAGTAGGTGGCACCACCAGCAGTGGTAGCTCTCCGAACATCCTGGCCAGGTAGAAAGCGGAGAGTCTGTAGGCACCCGAGGCCCGCTCCTTGTTAACCACCTGCTGCTGGGACGGAACTGGAGAGACAGAAAGCTGACGTGAGTAGAGTTTGTTATGTAAAAGGGGGCTACGATCAACCACAACCGTAACATGCACCAATATATCTTATATTTAAATGTGTGTGTGTGTAGCACCCTATATATATATATATATATATATATATATATATATATATATATATATATATATATATATATATATATATATATATATATATAGAAAGGTGCACGGTGTGGTCGTATACTTTATTTCTATAGGAATCCCATATATATTTACATGTATCTGATTTTTTAAACTTACCTTCAAGCTATTTGTAAAGTCATACATGTTGTTTTCTATCTGCAAATCACCGCAAAAACTATTATAGGACATATAAACATTGGCCTACGTTTTTAGTTAACTCACATGCGAACAGAGCTCCAAAGAGCGAGAACAGCATCCAGTAGTTGGTCGAGAAGAAGATCCAGCCCTGGAAGTCGGCAATACTCTCTTCAGTGCGCGCCGACTGGAACCAGACGAGTCCAGCCAGCAGCGCCAGCACCACCGTCAGCAGCAGGTTCAGCCGACTCAGCACCCGTGGACACGCTTCCCGGAAGTTACGAGCGGTGAGAACCTGTCGTCAAGACGAAGATGAGGTCAGCGCAATTGCAATCAGCTGGTTGCCATACGATTTATGATTGAGGTGAGAGGTCGACGAAATTCTGGAGGAATGATTGGTTAGTCGATCGAAGAGTGATGTGAAATTCCCCTCTTCGTTACTAAGACGAAAATCAAAGAAAACAATATTCCCGAGGGAGTGGAGAAACGTCCCCTATCTATGCATGTCCCTGCCTCACGACACTGCCTGGAAGCCTCAATTCACACTTAAGCAGCCTGAGAGATTAACGGTGTCCAGCTCAACTTTGTTTTGTCATTCGATCACTGCTACTACACATAAAAAGACAACACCACTGTAGTTGGCTTACATCCCACCCCACTGCACTTTGTTGACATCATCTCAAAGCCCCTATCACTCCCGGATTGACGGCTTTCTCGCCAGTTCTGAGTCTGACCTTGAACTGAGTCCAGAAGCAGGTGGACCACCGGTCTGTGACGTAGTCATCATCTGACCCGTGGCTCTGGGTGTCGTTCGACCAGGTGGAGGTGCCGCTGTCGTCGTTCCGGTCGGAACCTAGGCGAAGGACACGCACAAGGTCACCGGGGAGGCGAGACTGTTGAATCAGTGATGGAGTTCGAGCTGGAGCGATGCTTGCATGTTACAGCAATGATCGAAGGTTAGTCTGCGTCATAACCCAGATTATACAATCCCCATCAGAACCCTATTCGAATGTATGCACTAGGAACATTCCTGCGTCTGTACCTTCCCCAGTGGCGAATCCAGAACTTCATTGGGGGGGGCCAGAGCGTTCGAGGCTCATCGCCATTGCCTCGGATCAGCCTCCGCCTATACATTTACTATAGGCACCTGAATTTTGGGAGGGCTTGAGCCACCTTAGCTCTCCCCCTTGTATCCGCCACTGCCTTCTCCTTAACACTTTCAAGCCATTAATAGGAAAATTTGGACAGACAGACAGTGACGTTGACGACGAGATTGGAAAACACTATTAGACTAAAAACACTTTTCCTTTGCCTGTAGCCACTGAAATTTGATGCGAGGACAAACCTGATCTCACCTAAAGCCATTTTGTGCATGGCGGAGTCCTCTATGAGAATACGAAGCTCGGAAGTTTTGCTGTTTAGACAGTTGTTGCACAACTGTGGAGAGGTGCCGGAGTCGGCACTGGTGTCGTTTCCAGACCAGCTAGCTTTCTCGCCGCATCCACATAAATGCCGCAAAGCCTCTGGAAACGGAGAATATTCTGATATAAATCAATACCATTAGAACTTTGACAACATATACAATAACTTCAAGTGCAAGCATGTGAAGTTTTTTCCGGTGTGATAGGTCATAGGGCTGTAGTTCAACGTTGCTTTTCTGACCATGTGCTGGAACAGTATGTTCACGGACATTAAAAGTATTCTCAGGGACGCCAAATCTAGCCAGGCTCGTGTCTAAGAGCAGCATGAGCTAAAATGAATGGAAAGAACGGCGAAGAACACAAAAGTTTGATTCTTCGAAGTTCTTGACACTTCTAAGAACACGTAAAAAGAACTAGCTTTTGTATACGACGGAAAAGGTTAAACAGTCACCTGCTAACTAGTTTTTCCTACAGCTACCCAACAGCTTTAGTTCCACAACTCACCGCTGGTGTCGCTCCGGTCGGCGCACTGGGAAGAGTACAGACTGCATGTGCTGGAGTACGGAGTGTCGAGCGTCTTGGACTCGAGACCGGCTGACGCCAACAGGATCTTCTGCAACGTCTCTTCAGGAGCCTTCAGCTGCTCCACTGGGGACAACAGGGGCGACACATTGCGTGAGGTGGCTTGGAATCTCTGTTCCTCTGAGCTCGTTTAAGGGTAAACTTGAATGAAAGCAGCAGCATTTCAGTAACAATAATGCGCATTGGTTCACATTATGTGTGAGCAGGATCTTAAAAATGTTATTGGTTATGCATTTAAAAACTGTGTGATGCAATTACAAACTTTGGTACATTACCCGTTACAAACTTATCCGTATTTTCCACTAAATGCACCTGTAAGAGTTACAAAAAAAGCTTTTAGTGTTTTTATGATAAATATAACAAAAGGTATTCTTACCCTGGAGCTTATATCCATAATGAACAGTTTTGTAGTGATATATGCGGACAAAGCCATGCAAATAAAACATGCGCAAAGCCTCATTTTTTCCATGGAAAAAATCCCCAATCTCCACCTTTTAATTTTCTTGAGTGGCGGTCGCCTTCACCAGCTGTTTTTAGCGGTACTGGTTCTTAATTTCTCCATCCGCTACTCGCCAGTTCTCTACTTATTGGTCATATAAGCCATCGTCATTATCCCGCTACCATCTTAAGAATCTACAATGGTGAGGTAGTGGACCAAAGTAGCAACTCACCCGTCCATGCAAAATAAGCAAACTTTCTCGCAATACACAGAAAGGCCATTAATATATGAAATCGATCCTAGCATTGGTGTTCGGTACCATTCACTTACTTATGAAGTCTGCAGGGTTGTAGTGGGGTTGGATCTCCAAACCCAGGCCTCCGAAATGACTGACCACATTGCCAATGTCTCCAAAGTAGGCACACTGAAAAGCACATAGACATAGTTGAAAAGCCGCACCTTAGCATGAATAGACCCTGCTACCAGGCGTCGCTTCTCTGCGATTCTAGCCTGAGGATCAACGATGAAGAAGGCCGTTAAATTGTTAATACCATTTCATGGGACGGACAGCATAGGCTTTGCACGAACAGAGCTGGCGTCATTGGAATGTTTTTCTTGAAGGATCCCACATAAATATTGCATCTTATAGACCCACATAAATTTGCATATGTATATGTCAAACAGCCGGAATTAATATTTCTGCGCCTGACATATCGTGAGCTACAAGTGGGACCACAACACCATACTTTCCGGAACTGGGCCAAGTTTGCTTATTACGTTGGCTGATAGTAATAACAAATTCAGACTGAAGGAACCAGCTGACAATACGCTCGATTTCAATCCTCCCGTCGGCCATTTCCAGACAAGACTAACCATTAGCATCCTGGCAGACACACTAACCTTAACAGCTCTTGAACAGAACACGAGAACAGGTTTTTTCCTACCCAGCGCTAAGTGTGATTCCATTACGTAACCTGCACCAATGTAGCAACAAGAACGCGATCAATTTATCAGAGTGAGCTGGCTTGCCCGCAGGCGGATCTGAAAAATAACCACCGCCTGACTCCCCGGCGAAATGCCGCAGGCAGGTGTGCTGCGTCAATCCATCACTTTTTACGCCAATTTGCGGTGCCTCCAGCCAGACAGCCACCAAAAACTGCCGCGAAAAAGTAGCGATGACGCGCGCCGCCGATTGTTGGTGGACACAACAAGAAGTGACGCGCTTTTTGCCCGAGGTCATGGCCCTCGCCAGGGTCAAGGCCCCGGTCAAGTAAACGTTGCGCTAGAGTCGCAGCCAACTCTCCTGTCAGCGGCCGGAAACTAGCCCCCCCCGCTATGGTAGTTGAGCAAACCGGTAACAGCATATACAGGAAGATTTGAAGAAGAAGCAAAAATGCGGTTTTCAAATACACAAACATCACTATGATAGGGATGAAAGAACTTATAGTTTGCAAGAGCATTCTCTGAAAATGGTAAGACCCAGACAACTAAAAACTGTACTCAAACACCATAAGAACTATCCCGATGCATTGCCGCCACATGTGGCCAGGGCAAAGTGGGCACCTGTCCGGAGCGAGACAGGTATTAGCCTCCAGGAGCCAGCATTGGGTAGGGGGAAGCAGTAAGGTTCGGTAGAGTGTCCTCGTATCGTTCTGCTTCTAAGTACCGTCCCCGCTGTTCCGGTTATCTTTTTTGTTGGAAAGCGAGAAGCCAGTGCCTGCCTCATAAACGACGTTAGGGCTTTTCTGGCCCTGGCAGCTTTTCAAGGCATTTCTTCGTTCGAGCCGAAGTTAGACTGGGTGATTTTCAAGGTTGAAAGGGACGTGCCACCATCCCGCTATCCGTGGCGGTGGCAGTGTTTTTGCCACATTTCTGGGAAGTTTCATTAATGTAAGAACAGGAATAAAAAACAGCAGTGGTCCCTGAAGCACGTGTTCAAATGAACTTCGCACCTGTATGTACGCTGATATGGGGACATCTGTTTGGAAGGACAACGTTCATTTGATAACCAACACGCCGTATAAACGTTGGTTAGCAGTATTAACAATGGAAGAGGATAACACCATCTTTTGGGACACCAACGAATTTCTTAGGAAACTGTACGGCTCAAGAGGACGACTGCGAGGAGCTTTTACTACGCTCACAGGAATTCAGAGGTCACCTCATCTGCACAATGCTCGTTTTCTGAATCGGCCACCATTTAAATAATGCACAGCTGCAGTCTCAATCCCAAAGCGTCCTTACCTGGCCATTGCAAAGGAGGAGGAGCTTGTCGAACATGTGGAACGCCTGGGAGCTGGGCTGGTGCACGGTCAGCACAATCGTCTTCTTCTCCTTCAGCGCATATTCCTTCAGGTTCTTGATCAGACTAAAGGTGGCGCTCGAGTCGAGACCCGTGCTTGGTTCCTGCGTGACCGCAGCATGCGACAATACGGCGAGGTGACGTCTGTTGTGGCGCTGTGAGCAGGAACGTTTTCCGTGAATGACCAGCGCAGGAAGCTAAAATTGGTCAATATAACTGACATTCAGAAAACCCAAGTAGTTGCGTGATACAGTCAAAATACATTTATTGTAGAATAAAAAGGAGCCCTGGGATAGATTGCTACCCAACGCAAGCCGTAGAACCTACTGCAGTGATTGTTGATACTGGGAATTATGCTGTTATCATCCTTCACAGTCATCACGAATGACAAAACAGAAAACACATCACCATAAAAAACAAAGACGAGCCCTGCTCAGGTGTTCCACCCCATGATGATTGCCACAATCTCGTGTCCCAGGATCCAGCAATGATCTCCTGTGAGAGGTTCCTGAAATCCTAAATACTTTCTCAACGTTTTATTTAATTCTACAGGCGAGGCATTTCCCTGACCCCTCAAATCTCCTCAATTTTCTAAAAAAAACACCGTTTTTTCCCGCTGTCGTTCCCCACACATCCATTGTAGACCGAAATGTGCTCCACCACTGACACAAAAGGATCACATTTCCATCCCAGCCACTTACGTCTAAGAGCATCAGCGCCGGATTTGTCAACAGCTCACAGCCAATGTTCGCTCGCTTTTTCTCGCCTCCGGACAGCCCTCCTTTCATGTACTCGCCGATGCCTGGAACACACGAGAAGCAGGAATAACACAGTTGCTCTCCTCACGCACCCGGTGATACTTCAAACGCTCGGCAGGCGGAAATGCCAACAGTACTGACAGCAGCTTCCCGCTTTGATCTGAGGCATACGCGGAGCATCGGCGGATCCAGGAGAAACTTTTGGAGGGGGCAAACCAACGTTTTGGGGGGCTAAATTGAGAAAATCTCGAAAACATAGTATTATTTAAAAACGGCTAAAATTTGGTTGTTTGGGGACAAAGTTAATAAGTTAGGCTTTGGAGGGGGCCACGGCCCCTGTGCCCCCCCCATGGATCCGCGAGTTACGTGGGGTAAAATCGGCTGCCACGTCGGATTACGTACCAGCTTTGTTCGATTCAGGCATAAACGCCGCTGGTATTTGAATAGGTGAGTTTACAACTACACAGTCTCATACAGTTACTTGGGATCATTGGTGTCGTCACTGGGCTTGACCCATTTTTTGCCCGAAAATTTTTCAATCTCAGCTCACTTCTGACAGCTGCTAAAATTGTTAGTAGAAGCATATGAGGAAGGATACGAATATCAGAAATTCGGAAAGATAATGGATATAGTCTTCTCTCAGCAAGAAGGTTAAGCTTCACTGACTCACTCCCCCTCCCCTGCCACTTTTTTGCCCGTGGCAGTTCCTGCTAGAGATGCATTTTTTTATAAAATGTGCACATGAACAAACACTTCTAACTGTGTTTCAGATTTTAACGCGATCTTTCCACGAAAACTAGCGCTGGAGTTTTTGTTTCATTCATTGGCTAGACAAGTAGCCATTTTCCAGATGATAAAATACACATGTCGCGCACGACACACTAGGAAGAAACAACTACAAAATATAACACACTTGTAACATGTCACAAATCTGAAGGTTTTGGCGTTAAAATTTAAAAGGCTTTTGGTGGTATTTGCAAATTATGTTAAAGAACTTTTGCCTCGTATCTTTCAAAACAGAAATGATTCCCATGACAATTTTTAGGTATTTGTTACTTCGTTACAATCAGACACATCCAAAAGTCAAACATAAGACCAGCTAGAGCCAGGTCCCACGCAACTACGAGACACGTGACCAAACTATAGTGACTTTTGACGCCGGAATTAATAGGGCTGACTTTTGAACTTACTGCTTGGCAGAGCCAAGCAAATTTTCAAAATAAAATAAAGGCCAAGGAAGTGGCAATACTAGGAGATGATTTAATATAATCGTGCTGCAGCAACTCAGCTAAAACCCTGCCACTGTAGCGAAATTCGTCAACCCATGATTAAGTGGCAAAAGGTGTCCGTCATACACGAAGACAATGTAATTACATAGCCACTCGCAATGCCCACAAAAAGCTGCTCGCAAAAACTCGCAGCCATAAATTATCGAGAGACCTCCCCTTTCAGACACCCGGGGGAACATAAGCATCCTCGTCGAACCTGACAAGGATGTCTGCATCAACGCGTCTCTTCAGACGCGAATTGTTGGCGCAGATCAGTTAGCGGTATGCCTTTTTCAGGTCTGGAAAAAGGCGCGCAAAAAGAGCGTGAGACGCCCGACGGCACCCGGCCTTGGTAAAAACCCGCGAGACTCGGCAAAAACAGTCATTTGCCAGGATACTGTCAAGGGCGAAGTCACCCTGCGTTTCTTTATTGCGGAAATTCCGAGAGAACCACTTCATCGCGGCTCCACATCAACGCAAAACCCTCCGTGAACATGCTCTTTGTAGAGAAGCAGTCTCCTAATTTTATTAGCTATTTTATAAAGAGCAGAACAATGCAAGTTGCATTCCTCTCCTAGTTACCAGCGATAACACTTCTCCTGTGTATTCGGCTCCTTCCGTTCTTTAGAACTTTTATTGTTTAACCTCTCGCTTGTGGTTGTCTGCATTGGGGTCTTCAATTTAGCGAACTAGTTCTGTGGCATGTTTTGCTCGTAAAACTAGATCAATAACATCTGACACACGAAACAGGCTTTCAGCAATTGGCAGAAAATAGGCAAAAAATGCCACGCTAATGCAGGATTGTACTCTGGATGTATAATGTCTCTTAGACTGTAAGGCTGAAAAAAGCTTCTACGCAAAAAAACAAGACACATACAAAAGAAAACTTGTAATTTCTATAAGAGCAAAACTTTTACAGCATAAGAGCCTAGACGGTTAGTGATTCTCATGGGATTCTTGCCAGAACTTATCACCATGGTTTTTTCCCTTTTCAGTTAACCATTGTTCTCTCCACAGGCTATAAACTTGTCGAAGAAATAATTCACGCCGTCAGAAGTCACCTCGGTCCTGCCAAAGAGCTAAAATCTCCCCGGAAGATGACGGTGAGGTATGACTTAATGTACCCGTTATTCAATGTTGATTTTAATCACGAAAATAACATCTACGGTATCGATTTGCGCATGGACATGACTTCTTTTGCTGGTGCTTTCTCAATGAAAAACTAAACTTATTGTACGATGTATAATTAAAGTCCAAAGCTTATGACTGTCTGTTACCTAGCACAGGTTTAATGACCATCCCGATCCCACTATCAAGATTAGCGTAAGGGAAAGGTCGAATTAAAACACCACATTTTTACCTATTGATGGAAAGACCAAAAGGACCAGAAATAAAAAAAATGTTTATTATTGTCCTTTAAATTTTCTCATTTTGGTCCACTTCACTTTTTTACTTTTTCTTCCTCGCATTTTTGTCTCTCTGGTAATAGGTACAAATGCAGTGTTTCTTATCAAACTTTACATTTGCATTCTTCTTGAAAAAATGGACTGGCATTGTCCTAAAACCAGCTGTATGTAATAAGCAACCATTGGTTTTGCGCTTTAATAAGGGGCCGTCCATACATTACGTAATGCCAAGGGATGAAGGGGGTTGGGCGGAGTCAGCCTAGGCGTTATCAAGCGTTTTGCAAGGACGTGAAAAGTGTTACATAAAGATAGGGCCACGTCACAAATCTATGGGCGGCCCCCAATAGCCTAACAAAAACACGACAGAAATGATTATTACATTAAGAGCATTAAGAAAATACTAGATTTACGTTATTTAGTCATCTTCACGAACCAATATACAACTGATAAACAGCTTCCTTCCGCACGCCAACGAGCAGACTCCGGAAAAAACATGATTGCGATTAAAAGTGAACAGGGGCTTCCCACTCACCCCGTCTAAAGCAACTTTACCATCTTAAATTAATTGCTGGTTCTTTGATCGACCTAGGTGCAAGATGTGTTCGACAATGGGTTCACTGTGTTCAGCCAACCAGTTTTGAACACAAGTGCAAAAAATGACTCGGAGCATGGGCTCTCCCGTTTTGAGGGCCTATCATACACATTTACTCATAAGACCCAGTTAAAAGCGTGGAAAATTCCATGAACCCGTAAGCTTGGGCAGTACTTATCCCGTCTCGCAATGCTCTTCGCGCCTTTCAACTGCAAATCAACCAAGCGTTGGTTCGACAGCGGGGCGCCACCAAGCAGACCGCGCAGCATGTGCCTTGCACAATGGCACCCTCCTTAACGCGTCACCTGCTGCGCTATATTGGGTGACCGCTGATGAAGCAGTACCCAGTGGCGTCGCCAAGAAGCCGTTAAATTCTTGAGTTGTGCCGCCACCGGCGTAACAAGCTGATGATTGTGAGTTAAACTTTACCCCCTCGCTGCAAAAAGCTACCCTCCTATAAAACCCAAAACACTTCCATGTTGGATTTCTTGTGATGTTTTGCACATCTTCATAAACATTCTCTTGCTGTCATCATAAACAGTATGACAGCAAGAGAAGGGTGGATCTTGAACTTTCCCAAACTGAATCGACATTCGTTGAGCTGACTAATTTAAAAGGAAAACATGACAAAAAACTTGTGATTGGTGAAATTTACAGACCTCCAAGTCAAGACTACAACATATTCATGGAAAAAATTGAGAGTATTCTAGGACTATTAGATAATTGTCAAATGAAATGTATATTGGCAGGAGACTTTAACTTAGATCTCTTAAAAATGCAAGAAGACAGAAAAGTTCTGATGTTTATGAATTTGATGCAATCATACAATTTATTACCCTTAATTTCAAAACCAACCAGAATATCAACACATGGGGGCTCCCTTATCGATAATATATTCATAAATGATTTAAATCAAGTGCGTTCATCGGGTATAATAATTGATGACCTATCTGATCACCTTCCTATCTATATGTGTATCGAAGTAAAATCAATAGAATTTAACAGAAGGAAACCAGTAAAAATTTTTGATAAGAGAAAGGAAACTGAATTAAATGACTTCCTGGTATCCAAATTGCAAAACTTTCAGAACATAACCGATCCAAATGAAGCTTGTAAAGTAATCATAAATGCCTATAAAATGGGAGTTGAAGAGTTTTCTAAGTCCTTTGTGCCTAGTAGAAGAAAAACCCCAATAAAGCCATGGATCTCACCAGGTATTTTGGCTTGCATTAATCAGAAGAATAAACTCTATCGGAAATATATTCTATCTAAAGACAAAGATAATTCAAATAATAGGAATGTTGGTGAACCAAACCATGAGGAAAAATATAAGCAATATCGAAACATACTGACTAAAATAATTAAAGATACTAAGCGAGATTATTATAAACACATGTTTGAGTTGCATAAGGGTGATGGAAAACAAACATGGAATTTACTAAATGAAGTAATTAATAGAAAAACCTCTAAAACTAGCTCATACCCCAAAGTTTTCACTGACGAGAAAAACAAACGTTATGAAAATGAGGATATCTCAGATGGTTTCAACGATTTTTTCTCTTCCGTAGGTTCGAAACTTGAAAAGGAAATCCCAGTGTCTGATGTAGATCCAACAAGTTATATTGAAAATTATACACATCCCCCACATCTTTCGGAACTCTCAACTAACCAGCAACAGATTGAGGATGTTATCAAATCGCTAAATTCTGTGGGTGGTGGCGTTGACGGCATAAATACTCATCTCCTCCTTTGCACTTACAAAAGATGCCTTAACAACTTGACATACTTTTTCAACATTTGCTTGCAAAATGCTGTGTTCCCAGATATTTTGAAAATTGCATCGATTGTGCCTGTTTATAAACCTGGCGAAAACGATAAATTCACAAACTACCGTCCCATTTCCTTGTTGCCCATTTTTTCCAAGATCCTTGAACGACTGATTTATAATTACTTTTCGGATTATCTGACTCAACATGATATTTTGTACCCATTGCAATTCGGCTTTAGGAAGAAGCATAGTACCTATATGCCATTGGCGCACCTCTATGACAATGTGACAAAATCTCTGGAAAACGGTCATGTTTCGTGTGGAATATATCTTGATTTGAAAAAAGCGTTCGATACGGTTAGTTTAAGTATACTCTTACGTAAAATAAATAAAATTGGCATACATGGAAAATTATATAAAATCATTTGCTCCTATGTATCAAACAGATATCAAAAGACAAGGATAAATGAAACTCTATCAAAACCTAGAAAAATAGACACTGGTGTTCCACAGGGATCAATATTAGGGCCTTTGTTATTTATAGTGTATATAAATGACCTTTATAAAGTATCAAATGACTGTACATTTTACTTGTTTGCGGACGACACTGCTATTATCATAACAGAAGAAAATTCAGCAAAGCTTCAGCTTAAGGTAAAAAATATCCTGCCTAAAGTATCAGAATGGTTCAAAGCAAATCGTCTATCATTAAACGCGTCTAAATCACATTATCAACTTTACTCTGGGTGTGCATTGGAAAATCTTGATGTGACTTTGAACAGTGTACAAATCTCAAGGGCGAAAAATATACGTTATCTAGGAATAAATATTGACGAAAAATTAAAATGGGACTCTCATATTTCAAATTTATCCACAGTTATAAGTAGGAATCTCGGCATAATGAGCAGAGCTAAATTCTTTATGTCAACACGTGAATTACTTTGTCTTTACAATGCCTTAATCTTGCCCCATTTAAATTATTGCGCGCTTATCTGGGGTAGTAATTATGAATCCAGACTAGATAAAATCATTAAACTTCAAAAACGAGCAGTTAGAATTATAACGAAGAAACCCTTTTACTATCCAACGAATGAACTATTTCTTGAGCTAAAAATTCTGAAGTTTCCAGAACTAGTATCGCAACAAAAAATAGTTATTCTATCAAATGTATTGAATGGTACGATGCCAACTGTGATGTCTTCAATGTTTCAACTCCACCGAGCAAATAACACTAGACTAGTACAACATTTTGAAGTACCTTTAGCCACCACAAATTACAGAAAATTTTCTATTACATGTTCTGCACCAGAAATTTGGAATAAAACTTTATGTACCAAATTTAGGACTACGGAAGATGTACCCCTAAACAAAAACACACTAAAAAAACATGTAAGGGATATCTTCCTTGCCAAATATAGAACAAATAATTAGTAACCAACGTGACCATGGCCGTGAAATTTATAGTGGGGGAAGACATGTGAACCTTGGTAATGGGGCTGCACATTGAAGACTGTAATTGTGTCCCAATAAATGCTTCCTAGTGTATATGTGTAGATTTGTGCGTGTTGCATGGGCGTTGTGCATGTTGCATGGACGTTGTGCATGTTGCATGGGCGTTGTGCATGTTGCATGGACGTTGTGCGTGTGTACGTGTACGTGTGCGTGTACGTGTACGTGTGCGTGTGCGTGTGCGTGTGCGTGTGTGCGTGTGTGCGTGTGTGTGTGTGTGTGTGTGTGTGTGTGTGTGTGTGTGTGTGTGTGTGTGTGTGTGTGTGTGTGTGTGTGTGTGTGTGTGTGTGTGTGTGTGTGTGTGTGTGTGTGTGTGTGTGTGTGTGCGTGCGTGCGTGTGTGCGTGCGTGCGTGCGTGCGTCTGACTCCCTGCTGCGCTTGCTTGCTAGTTTGCCTGCTTGCTTGCTTGCCTATGCCTGCATGTCTGCCTTAATTTGCTTACTGTCTTCCGAGTTCTCTGGCGAATGTTACTAGGCCTCTATCTTTTCGCCAGAATCTCGGAGGGGCTAACACGAATCTCCAGTTTTGGGTAGTCCCGTTTGGAAAAAGACTAACAATCTAACCGGTAATGAGCTAAATTATTGTGCATTTAACCTAAATAGACCTGTATTCCTGCTCCTGTATATTTACAGGGAGCTACTTCTGGCAGTTTTTACTAATAGTATTGATATTTATTATGCTTTCTCTAAGTTACTTTCTTTTTCCTAGCAGGGCGTGCCGCGACTTGTAATATTTTATGTTCTGGTGGTGTTAACGTAAGGGTACTGTTGTCGTTGGGATCGCGGAGGGGGCACGCCTGGCTACCCGATTAAATGGGTGGCGGACCTTTTCTAGCAATAGAATTGCATGTAAAAAAAAAAATATTTTCCAGTCGAATGTGTCAAATTTTCCTTCGTCTGTATGAAATCAGATAATCCTCCCCGTCGCCAACCTCCAACCCCGTCCACACTTTGGACCCCCATGAGTCCTACAGCTTCCTCTTCCTCTCCTTTTGCTCCATTTCTTCCATGAAGAGATTAAGCCATTCACGATAAACGTGTCGCCCTGTTACGCCCCCGGGGAAAATCCTGGGTGCACCACTGCGGCTGCCTGCCGTCCGGCTACTCACGGGTGTGCTGACACCGGCTGAGGTCGAGGATGTTGATGATGTGGTCGACGTGGCGCGCCTTATCCGCGTAACTCAGGCTGTCCGGCAATCGGAGCTGCGCCGCGTACTGCAACACACATTCAGCTTCCAGTCAGGAAAAACACCGAAAATATGGATAAATCAGTGGCCAAGCTCGCTGATAACGTTTGTTCTTCGATTTTGCAAATTTTAACTTCACAGAATAACGCTGAGAAATAAGTAACGCTGAGAGATATTGATAAATATAATGTTAGAAATGATTATTTCCTTGTAAGCAAAAGATCCTCGAGCCAAGGTAAGTATCTTAATTTACTCTCACCAATCCTCAGTCATCTCAAATCTAGAACCATTGGTTGACCTTGTGCTGAATCTTTTTGTAAATAAGGGACAAATGTTCGTTAATTTCATTGTTTTTTCACATTTTAAGCCAAAAGAGTGATACAAGTATTGTTATGCATGATGATTTCGTTGTAAGCAAAATATCCCCATGCAAAGACACTTTTTTATTCAGTTCAGATGATCCTGTGATACATGCTGTTGTTTAATATGAATGTACTGAAATAACCATTTCATGTGACAGCTTGGGGTTGAGCGGATTTAAAACTTCCAACGGAAAATAAATACAAGAGAAGCAAAGAAAAATTAGCACAACACAATAAACACGCTAACTGTTCTGGACCCACGCATACTGTGTTCGAGAGGCAACGCATACACGCCACATAAGCCCTCTGGGCGAGCACTCTATAATGAGGCAAGCCAAGGGGCTTCTGTTCATTATATGGCACAGCGGCTGGTAGCTTATCTGGACCACGGGGCCAATTATCCTGATCATTATCCTCCAGCTCGACCAATGTTCGTCCCCGCTGGCGGATCTAGGACAACATTTCGGGGGGGGTTTATCGAGCTCAAGCTTCCCCACTACTGCCTCGGAACAGCCTCCGCCTAGGTAGTCTAATATTTCGGCGGGGATTGAGTTCCCTAGCCCCCTTGTATCCGTCACTGTTCCTACCCAAAATCCGCAACGTCAGCCAGATCAGGAGTACGGATTCGCACCAGTATACCTGACTAAACACCTTGTGCGGGAGCCCAGAACCTCTAATGCTACCAGAACAAGGCATCGCTACCAATTACCGTTGCTTACGCTACCTTAGCTAGCTGGCACCGCTACGGCTGCTAGCTCCACTCTTTTGAATTTTTCCCACCTCCCTCTGCGTTATGTAGTTTATGGACAGTCCAAAAACGCCGTTGGCATACTGTACCGGAGTACCAGACCACCTGTCGGCCCACTGCTCCCGCAAACATAACTGCACGTTCAGAAAAATACAACTTGCCGCTATACTGTAGCGGAGTACACAACCTGCTGGTATACTGTACCGCAGCACACAGCCTGCCGGTATACTGTACCGGAGCACACAGCCTGCCGGTATACTGTACCGCAGCACACAGCCTGCCGGTATACTGTACCGGAACACACAACCGCCCGCTGGTAGGTATGCTATCCTGGCCTGTATCAATCCTGTTGGACTGTGCCGGAGTACGCTCAACACTGGTGGCACACTGCGCCGGAGCACACCTCAGCCTGTTGGTACACTGTGCCAGAGTCCACGTTGACCCACTGCGATCCTCTCCAGTCATCCATCCAGCCCGCTGCTTGTTATATTGCATCACCACGGCACCGAATCCGCGGTTCGGACGGCCCAATTAAAGAAGATGTGGCACCTTTACAGCCGGGGTTGAACTGAAATAGGCGTGTGGTAGAGAACACCAGAAACCCCTTGATCTTATATGTAATTTTATCCCAGATATCACTGTTTACTGTGTGTTTAGAGCGGAATGTGAGCCAGCATTCTCTTTGTGGGTCCCACCGCCATCGCCGAACCGGCGCCGTCGGCTACAGGGCCCATATATAGCAACGCCAGGATAGGTATCCGTGCGCTTAAAATAGTACACTCGTCATACAGCGTTGCATCGCAAAAAGGGAGTTCTGAGGGAGACACGTGTGAAACTTGGTGTTTTTTGGTACGCTGCACGTGACTGATTGGTTAAAATCCCATGAAGTTGTCCCATTCCCTTCAGCCGCAACTGAATCCTCGATACGATCCTGAATCACATTCCCTTCAGAATCCTCGATATGGGCTCCGGGCGGACGTTTCAGAGTGCAGACCTTATGGGTGGCTGGCAGGCAGGCAGACAGAGCTGGAAAGCCCCACTTATTTTCAGCGTGCCGAGCTATAATACGATGTGTTATCTGGTACACTCGGTTATCTGGTACAATGTACAATGTGTTATCTGCTATCTGGTACACTCGGTTCCACACTAATGGCTAGAAAATTAATCGATGGTTTTAACAAGTACCTTTAATAGTATGACATGAATCACAAGAGTTGCTGTCTCAAATTGTGTGTTTTGACACGATATCTAAACACGTGCCACTGGCATCTACATAGATGTGATGCCAGTTCCGGAAATGTTGACGATGCATTCTGTTGGAGCACACAAAGGCAAAAATGCTTCCGGTATGATACTTCCCTCAGTAAAGGCCCTATGGCAACCAATCCAGCAGTAATGTGGTGTGCCTTCTATCAAAATCCATAAAGCGAACGAAGAAACACGACAAACAACTTTTTGACCGTGTTCGCTATCAAAACTACGCCCCAAGCACGCTAGACTAACCCACTGAATGACTTTGTTTCGGTGTGAGGGTTACCAAGCGAATATGCAACCAGGGCAGGAGTGCAAAAGCTCGCTTTGAACGATTCAAACAGCTAGTTTTGCGAACAGAAACTGGGTTGGCTGGCAAGGCTGCAGGCTGCTACTTGTTGCAAACTCAAATGAGACGCAGCTGAAACGGGTGAATTGTACACCTGCAACGAGCTTTGCCAACACTACGGAGTTTCAGTCACGTTCCTTTGTTATCAGTCGTTAATGCAGAGCCTTCCAGAATGTATCCGACGTCCTCAGGATAACATAACGCTGACGCATTCTATTATACCGTATCAAATTTGTTTCATTAAGAGAAATGTAAATACGAACCGTATGGCATACACAAGGAGTTCCTCACATTGTTAAGAGCCAAAAAATATTGACACTTCTCAATCATGGAAAGCACGGTGGAAACGACATAGAATAGAAGATCCTTGCGTTGGAAGCATGTTTGCCATTGCATCTATAACAAAAATACTGATTTACATTCTCTTCATTTCCGTATTATATCACGCAACATTGCCACAAATCGGTTTCTCTACACAATTGGACGAAAAGAAAGCCCTGCGTGCTCCTTTTGCTCTTCTAGCGCAGAAACTTTGACCCACCTCTTCTGGGCTTGCCCAAAAGTAAAAATATTTTGCAAAGTGTACAAATTTTACTCTTTGAAAGACTACAGCTCAGAATCCTATTTCAAAAATCAAAATGTTTTTTACCATCCCCGGAACTTTCTACAAGAGTAGAGATGTTAATCATTAAAATTGCCAAGAGTGTTATTTATAGAGCCCGCAGCAAAAGCCAAGAGCTACAGGAAGCATGGTTTTTCCACTGCCTGTGAATGGATGTCCTAAAAGAAAAAAAACACTGGCGGAGTTGAATGGAAATATTCCAGAGTTTGATGATAAATGGGGCGAATTAAGTCCGATAATATACTAAATGAAACTAAATTATATTCAAAAGTATGTTCTTCGAGCTTAATTATTTGTCCCTTTTCCTACCGAGACCCCTGTATGGAACATTATACTGACAAGTAAGACCACTGAGGTACGATGCTCCTGTGAGACCTCTGCGATGAAGTGTACA
Source organism: Lepas anatifera (assembly GCA_034440635.1). Classification (NCBI taxonomy): domain Eukaryota; kingdom Metazoa; phylum Arthropoda; class Thecostraca; family Lepadidae; genus Lepas; species Lepas anatifera. Next base: position 93,348 of record JAOTON010000160.1, read on the forward strand.
GAAAAATTATTATTAAAAAGATAATCGAAAGCCACCAAATACTTAACTTTAACTTATATCATACCCATAAATCACAGAAACAAATATGCATGCACATGTTAACACACTGGCACAAACACACGCAATGGCAATCCCATCCACACACACGCACAGCACACCGCCAATACACCCGTCTCACACTCACTTATACACATACCCACCCCCCACATCCAGACAAAGACACCCACTGAAACGCACACGTTCTATGGCAGTGTATCAGACACATAGCTGTTGCTTTCTATTAAAAGTGTTTGTTGTTAAGTGTTATGTGTTGAGTTGTACTAAAATAAAAATAAAGAGTTGAAAAAACTCAAATGAGACGCCATGATTATCTCGGTTGCAAGCCCAAATTTGACAGCATGACAGCCAACGGCATCGCCACAGATCATCAGGCAGGGGAGGAACTCGGCGATGGAGACCTCTGTCCATCTGTCCTCACGTTCACATGGCTAGACAGGGAAGTGCAGCACTTTGGATGTAGCAAGCACAGTGTCAGGCCCACGTAAATAGCCAAAGGGAACAGTTTCGTCATACAATCAGACATTTGTAGTGACAGTCCAAGACCAGAGTGGGGGACCCACTCCCTCCAACTTTTCACGAGCTATCAGCCCGCATCCCCTCTCCCAACCCCGGCGGTGACGTAACTGACGACGACTCTCGATAAAACATTGGGCTCCATTTTTTTTAAGCAAGGCCGCCACGAAGGTATGTGCAAAACAATGGGAGTTTCAGCAGCTTGGCGTTGCACACTAGTATAGAGACTGTGTTTACAATGTCAGAGGGATTCTACCTGTCAGCCAACCCAATAAAGCGTATCAAAATGGGTCGTTACCCAATTATAAACTTACCTAAAATGGATTGAACATTTTGGATTTCCAGTTTCCTTTGGGGTTTGGTCAGTTTTACCTCAAGCATGGGTGTTTTTGTGTTTATAAGTTTAAGGGTGTGAACCTTGAATCAGCATTGAAATGTTACCCTGATTCAGGAAGCCAACGTTGTAAAAAAATGTGAAGCTCAAGGCAAGTATACCCACAATATGTTCAATGCTCAGCAGGAGCATCCACAGCAAAACGTATAGCCACAGGCAGTGGCGGATCCAGGAAAACATTTAAGGAAAACATTTGAGCCTCCTCCGCCACTTTCTCGGAAGCAGCTTTTCGGCCATGCATTAACTACAGCCACTCTGACATTTCCGGAGGGGATGGGGACTTGATCCCCTTAGCCCCCTTGTATCCGCCACTGTCCACAGCAATAGAACCTATATCATGTGCTGCAGCCAATGGTAGGATGCGCCATATCATTTTTCAGCTGAGCATCACTCCTCGACCGGAGAAATGCATTGTGAAATATACCGCCGTAGTCTGAAGCCTATAGCACACAATAAAACCATTTCACATTGTGGGTTTTCTATCATCAATGCACTACAGGTTCGCCCTGCTTTTGTGATTGCAATATTTCCAACTGTTCAAGCACGCGTGCAACGCCCACGTTGAAGTATTGAATTCCTGATGCAGCACATAAGGGCTGTGCCCACTCATGCACGAAACTGCGTGGCATCAATTCATTTCGCCGAACCAACGACTCAAATGGCTCCTGGAACGATCCGCGAACCCCACGCTAGAACCAACGCGTTATCCGTCATGAAATTCAACTCCGCCCGGAAATATTTCTCTCGGAATTAATTCACAGATGGCTGGCGCCTCTGCTTCTAGCGGCTGCTTACGCAGCTTTGATCTGGTTTTCGTTGGCACCACAGCTGCAGGGTGTGTTGCGCCATATATCCGCCAGGTGCGCCTTCACATAGGTGCGATCGCATACCTACCAGCCCCTAGCGATGGCACGCCCCCGAGCACCGACTTTGTTCAACGCCACTGGTGGCCGAGCAGACCATAGGGCTCTTATCCTATCATACCAGGTTTATATTAGATGAAATGAAACGAATGCTCTACGTTACTGTTATGTTTTACTAAACGGAACATATGAATCCTAATGACAAAAGGTAGCGATGCAAGGGACAAACAGACAAAAATCTAAATATTTTTTGTTAACTTTAAGAAGCAGTAAAAGATAATTGCATTGCAACGCCTCACCAGACAGAGATCACACGGACGTCGCCGCACAGGATAACACGGACCTCACCATACAGGGACAACACACACCTCTCCATACAGAGATAGCAAGGACCTCGTCATGCAGGGATAACACGGACCTCGCCATACAGAGATAGCAAGGACCTCGTCATGCAGGGATAACACGGACCTCGCCCTACAGGAATAACACGGACTTCTCCATACAGGAAGCAAGGACGTCGCCATACAAGACAACACAGACCTCGCCATACAGGGATAACACGGACCTCGCCGCACAGGAATAACGAGGACCTGTTGGGCAAAGCGGATTTGATCACTGTACTAGCAAACTCTCAATCAAATCGAATACATTATACATATTATAATTTACTAATACATGGTCGTCATCTACCATATAAAGGCAATCATAGCACGCATGATCGAGCAGGCTTAGTTTATAAAACAGCTCGGGTGTCCATAAGAAGTAAAACAACTAGTGCGTCCATAGGCCGCTAGGTGTCTCCAGTCCTCCCTTCTTCACATGCGAACCTATATGTTTTCGCTAATCCTAGCTCTCCCTCTCTCACCCTGCTTTCTTTCAGAATGACAGTTGCGATCCGCTTGGTCACACACGCGTTGCGTCATATCTAGGTTAGTGCACTGTTGCTAGGCAACGCCATCTGGCGTCATTCCAAGCCCCCAGCGCTGCAAAGTGCGTGTGTTGGGTCGGTAATCGAGGAGTAGAAACCTCTCACAAGCCTAATGGGGCCACAAACAGGGAGCGGGGCTCGTGAGGATAAAATACGGGTGGACACCCCCCAGCCAGGACAGATCGACGTGAATCAATCGGACCGACACTTGAGGAACTTCAGCGAACAAAAAAGTCGGTATCTGAATGCACATAATCCAGAAGGCACACGATAGAGGACCAGATAGTTATTGTAAGACATCATGAACTATTTTTTCTATAGGTAAACAAATATCCCCGATAAAAACATGGCGGCAAATTTCCGTTACTCTTGTGTTGATAGTAGCTGCCCCAACGCAGCTAACATTTGCTTAGTTCAGAATTCAAATGTAGAAACCCGATCGAACTGTGTAAGCAGGTACAGGTGTCAACCCAGCATTCTTAAGAAACCCAATCAAAAATTTCAGCAGACACAGACGTCAGCTTGACATTCGAAAACTGACAACGCAATGGATAGTTTGGAGAAAGCTATTTTTCAGAGATCATCGCAGCAACGTGCATGGATTTTCTCCCATTGGATTATTGTTGTCCAATCTTCACTGCTATGACGTTTCCACCTGTTCCCACGAAAAATCGGCTATTGCAACGGGATAAGACGCGATTCTGCATATTTCCAGTCCCAAGGATTTGGGGTACGCAATGACTCCGCTCATGCTTCGGGCGAACTGCATTCTATTAGTCCAGCACTCCGGTTGGTTTTAGGTCACTTCACAAAGTCCCAGTGCAACAAAGAAAGTGTTTGCGCCGACATACAACACACACTCAAGTTGTTGTGGTGTAAAATTAGGACAACCTCGTCACAAATTATGGTTCACTCCATTTTGTCAACGGAATACTGTAAGATCGAATGCAGATAAGGGCAAGGCAGGTTGCATGCGGAAAAGGAATGAAGGAGATAGGAATTAACCACCTTTATATATATATATATATATATATATAATATAAAAAAAAAATGAAAATATAAAAATAAATTTGTTATATAAACATAGTCAGCAAACATGCCTGTTTCTCTTTGACACTTAAATGTTGGAGTTAAATAGTTATGAAAACGAATAAGGAGCTCATCCAAGCGGGAATACGTCGATGCTTAGTGCTCCCTGAGATAAACACATTTCCTGCCTGAGCTAGTTTGGCAGGATTTAAGAACATATAACTAACACTTAGATACGAAGCAATTGCCGTTCAAAATATTGAAACAGAAATGAGGGTGCTTTACCACTTTCATTCTTGGTATTTAGTGTTGTTTTGAGGTATATTTTCGTAAGTGAGGGTCATTATATTGTTGTCGTGAGCAATTTCGAACGATACGACAAAATACTTGTAAATCAAAACGACAGTATTTGGAACAACGGTTAAGACCGATGATGCAGGTGTTGTGAACTCAGTAAGCTAAGCCGAACCACAGTTTGCACTAAAACAGTGTCAACAAACTGGGAACAGAAGCAGATTCCAGGCCACCATCAACGTGGCCTACTTTCTGCTGACGTGTATAATTGATGCTATGCTATGCTATGCTATGCTATGGTATAATTGATGTATTTATAGGGAAGGCTCATCCAAATTGAATGGGTACGCAAATTGAAGGCGCTTGGTGGAAGGCAGCCGTTTTCAGGTACATTCGTAATGAGATATCAGACATTTATTTATGTAATTCCAGGGTAAAACCGCGCATAACAAGAGTTTCCCAACACCCTTAAAACTTTCTTGGGAATGGACAACAATACTTTCTGAGAAGTTTTTTTCTTATCTGAACTAGACCACTTTCAATGACTAGCCAAAAGGAACTTGATTTATCATGTGCCACCCAAGCTATTTGAAGCTAGAGACATAGCAACGGGGCAGACAACGACTCCATGCATTCTTCGTTTGATAGCTCCAAGAATCATTTGACGGTGTCTCGAAGCAACGTAACACCATCTTCAATATCTTGCAAAGAGAGCATCAGCACCGTAACAAACACGCAATTGTGGCTGGGGAAGTCCCAGAGGTTGCTTGGTTGGCCTGCCTCTCCATGTTTCTCTGCAGCATTCCCGTTCCGACACACTTGCGCGGCGAAATATGGCGCCCACGCAGAGAGAGAGAAAGAGAGAGAGAGAGAGAGAGAGAGAGAGAGAGAGAGAGAGAGAGAGAGAGAGCGAGAGCGAGAGCGAGAGAGAGAGAGAGAGAGAGAGAGCGAGAGCGAGAGAGAGAGAGAGAGAGAGTGCGTAGCCGCACACGGCGGGGATGGTGCGTGCTTGCGTCACCCCACTCGGAGCTTGCACGGCCGAGCGGCAAAAGCTTCAGCAGTTTGAACCAACCCAAATCTGCAGCCGGTTCGCAATGAACCACCAGTAGATTTGCGAACGATTGCATCGCTTTTTCTCTTTTCCCTGACGATTTTCCAGGACAGGTGAAGCCTCAAACGACCCTGGCCAATTTATTGAGGACAGGGTTGTAATCGACCGCAAGCTGGCTTTTGACAGCAGCGGGGTGCAGCGCGCACGCAGGAGCAGGGGAGTTAGAGGGAGAGCCAGAGTGCCGGGCCGCAGGCGTGTTAGCACCTGCAAATGGCACGAGCTCCTGATGAATCTGACCCTGTCAGGCAATCTGCAGCCGAAAGGAAGGTGGAACACTGGCACTGGCCGGGCGCTTTATTATCTCTCGTACTTTTCTGGCTAATCGCTACCTAAATTTTGTAACCGAAAGAATATAATAAGTCAGGACATGCATTGAAATTAGGATCGGCCACATTGATTACCTTACAAAACCTATAAAACGAAAACAAATGAAGCGAATATCATCTTCATATTCATCTTACGTGAGGAATACTTAAAGGTACATTATCTAGAGCTGTTAGACATAATTTGAGAACATTTTTTTACAATTACGGCTCCATGTAGAAACCATCGAGAAAATCAAGAATGGATAGCGATATTCAGATCTGGAACGCGAACATGACCTCAAGTAGGTGTATATAACTCCATCCTCACTACGTCCTTTGCAAGAGGTATGGGTACTTTGCCTTTTTACCATGATAGGTTAAACTTTTAGTCTTGATTAGGCTCCTAACTACATGGATTATTTTGCAAGGTCCCACATTTTCAATCAATGGAGGGCAGGGACGATGAATTCCGGGGGGCATGATGTGCAGTTGCACAACCTGGAGCGCCCTTTTCCTCCTGAGGAAAGAAGGCGCCTCCCTTCCGAAAATTTTGCACACCCACTCGAAAATGAAAACCACCATCCCCGATGGAGTGCTCAGAAGAAGAAAATCGTCTAGTATTTTCCTTTTTGTCTGGAATAATTAAGCCATAGCAGATCCAAGGGGCAAGAGGAGCACTCCCACCAATTAGTCCACCCAGTGCCCCCTGAAACCGCCCTGGGGTGCCCCTCTAGACCATCACGCCTCCCACCATCCCCTCCCAAGCTTCAAATATTAGGGGACCTACCACTTCTTAAGAATTGGCGCCCTGGCCCAAATCACACCTGATCCAGTCCCAAAAAGGCCACCTTCGGAACAAAATGGCTCCTCCTGACCTAAGTATCCCCTATGAACGAACGGTCTGGATCCACTCGTTTAATTAAATGTTGAAAGGGTTGTTATTTTCTTTGCTATGCGTAGGGAACTTCCCTTGTCCATAAAGATGCATTTCTAAGCTATGTGGAGGAAACACTGTCATAGTAGTTATATTTCGGCTCCCAGCCATGTTTAGCCATGCTGAAACTCAAATTACACATCTACTCCGTACATTTCTGGCACCGTTCGCTTGCCATTCTCAATGTTTCATTATGATTGAAGACAATAATAGTGGTGTGATTTTTGCATTTAACACTTCTGCAACAGCACAAACATCCAAACAGACCTACCATGAGAGTTTGCCGGAGCGTTAGGTGCGCGAAGAAGATGTCCTCCTGCAGGACGTAGCACACTTTGCGCTTGAGGTGTTTGTTGAGCGGCTCTCCGTTGAGGAGTATAGCTCCGGAGTCGGGCCGAAGTCGCCCGGAAAGCACGTTCAGAAGGGTGGTCTTGCCAGAGCCTGTCGAGGGACAAACGACCATGTGGGAGCTTCACGTGGATTTCAACGGAAAGAACGGGGAGCATTTCTGCATGAGAGAGTTTAAAGAAGGGCACGCACTGTTTGCATTGGACAGCTTAAGTAGCTCAAGAGCAACGATTTTTAATCATACAGAGTTACGCATGCGATTTGAAATGCACAGGTCACGGAGGGACGAGTGGAATTTTAACAAATATCGTGTTGAGATATGTCATCTCTAAAGGAATATAGCACACAACAATGCAACATCTTCAGTTTATTCTGATCCCTCAAATCGACTTAGGATTTCGTGATACTGAGCCGCCGGTTTGCACACCACTTGTTCAACGAAATTTTATTCGTGGCCACAACTCTGCCGGGACACTTGCAGTCTTAGGGTTTAAATCCGGAATGTCTGATGTTTTTTGTTCATCCGGCTTTACACCTAATATTGAGCCCGCCCTACTTGTTGGTCTAGCGACTGGCGGTCGATCTATACACTTTGAAGTGGGGAGTTTGGGCTCAATGGGGTCAGTACCCGCCCTAAATAGACGCTGTTTCTTCGCAAAACGGTGAGTTTCGGGACATTCATCTATCAAATTTGCGGTTTGCTGGTATGCTCGATCACATGCCTCTCCTTCGATTCAAATCCGACCGCATTACATTTACGTGGAAATGCTCCCTAACGCTCTGCAAAAACGGTGAAGAGCAAAGGGGTTGCGAAAAATGGCGGCTCATTATGCTTCGATGCTGGCGAACTTGCATTTGGGTACAGCAAATGACTGGTGGAGCACCAACAAAACATCCAAAAACACCAGGACTGTGAAATATTCAATGAGACAGAACTGTGAAAGTGACATCACAAACATCACTCACGCCTGCCGTAACGAGAAAAGTGTCGATTTCGGCGAGGCTCGCCCACTCACCGCTTGGTCCCATGACGGCCAGGATCTCCCCAGGTCGCACGTGCCCCGATATGTTGGAGAGGACCTGACGTTTTCCCGCCGAGGCGCAAACGCTCTCGAAGAGCAGTTCCAGAGGCCGCTGCTTGCCCACAGAACTCAGCTGTGCCGGCGGGTTCTCTCTGAAAAAGAGTGTGTTGTTATTGCTTCTGGATAAAAAACAAGAGTACGTGCGTGGTGCCTCATGCCAAGCGGACACTCTCAAAAAACCCTCATAGGTAGTGGCTAATTCAGACGACATAATTTGACGGGGAAATCGCCCAAATTACAACAAAAACAACAGACTGTAATCATGACCGATTTTATCCATAAAATCGGTTTCTTTAGAGCATGAATGGCTGACTTGCTCATTTTAGATCCACAAGTGTGGAAGAACCAAGCAAAAAGAGGGCAGTGTCAGACTTGTCACAGGCGATGACACACACATTCAGACAGTAGCACGCTACCTCACATTCACACGCGCATTGGCATAGTTTGAGCCAGGTCTAGGGGCCCCTGATCAGTCAGACATTATCCTCATTCATCGATTATTTCCACGAACTTTAATCCTGTACTGCAGCAATCAGACAATGAAGAGAAGGATATATGTCAGCATGCAGCAGGTATGCCACATTTGTGAGACGGTCGGCAGTTCAAGGTGGTCCTGTTCCCTGAAATCCTGGCTGGTTTCGCTTCCAAACACACGCACAAAGTCTGCCTACGCACAGCATTAAGGCCAGCACTAGGTAACGTAGAAACGTACTGCTGCAAGAGAAGTCGCGTGGTGCAGACCTAGTACCTATATAATCTATCACTTTTACCGGCATTCGGAAGGAAACCCTACTAAAGCACTAGATTTCCAACAGTATGTTCGAGACCCCACTGGCGCCACTGAATTGCTGATGTAACTTCGAGAGTGCATTTCACCCCAGCGTCAGAATGCCGCTCGGCGTCGGAACGGATAAACTGTTGAGATACAAGCATGCAGCAGAAAAAACATCGGGCAAGGGCACGGCACTGAAAAGATGGCGGCAAATCGATATATTTATCACGCACCTTTTTCGCCATAAGTGGATAAGCATAATCTGGTCACATGCTGACAGGCAGTTCCTGCGAACGGTCGCCTACAGCCAAACACAGGGCTACAGATGCAACAACCCCGACCCCGTTGGTAGAAGCATAACACCAAAACAGAAAACCTACACCCCGCAGCAGATTATTCACAACGCTACTCGAGCGGAGTGGGTCAGAGGTGTTGCAGGTGCGCCTACAAGCTCGAGTGTTGGGACGCCACAGCAGCTGGAGCGATGCCAGCTCTAGCACCGCCGTGCTGCCGCTCTGCGCCCGTTTACGAAAAGCTGCTGCAGGGGTCAGCGACCCCTGGCCCACTTTCGGAGGTCCCCAGAGCCGCCGTCTCAGACTGACGGCGTGACTGCCGAAACGAACGCGTGCGTGGAACGTCAGGCAATCGTGCAACCGGGTCGATTATTGAAGGAATGACATTTGATCCAGACGCTTGCCTTCTAGTGAAACAATCTGGGCGTTCTGCTTATGTTGTCTCTGTCCAAGGAGGGTTTCAAAAGTCTGTAAGTCACCACCCCCCATCGAAATCAGAGCCAATGTTTAGTATTTTCTCCTTTGTGCTTCCTCCACGTAAAGCTCAGAAAACAGGTTTAGATGTTTTTAGCGTACATACTCTCCAAGGAACAACAGGACAGCCTTTTGCACCTCCTGGACTCCCGCAGCCTGTTTTAATAATCATTTAGTCATGCGGGTGGCACTGCTGATGTGATAAAATCTTCAGCGATGAATCCATGCGTGTCTTCTCTTCAATTAGATACATTGATTGTATCACTCGGAGAGACGCCAGACAGATTGAAAGGCTAGCATTAGAGCGGGTCTGAAGGATTTAAATGCGTGTTGGGGATTTAAGGTGTTGGAAAATGGCCAAACGTGTCAGGTCACTACATTGAGGTTTCTGGCACAAAGCTCAGTTCACAAATATATCGTTTTTCAAAGACATTAATTGCAAACAAAGTATGCAAAGTAAAGCAAGCTTTAATTTTTCGAGCATTGTTTCAGCACACTTCAAAACAGGACATGAGGTGAGAGCCGTGCTGATTCCGCCATGTGCGCGGGAAAACACCACCTCCGCCAATCAGAGGGCCGCCCCAGTGGCGATTTGTCGCTTGGGAACTCGTGCAGTTTGAGGCGCACAAAAGGTACACGTGGTCAGGTCGCTCCCTAGTGTTTCGTTTGCAATAATGCAGGCCAGGCTGGAAATACTTGAATCAAACCAATCTCGTGTGGCATGTTGGTGAATTTAAATATATTATCACTAAAATTAATATTTTTAAAGCACGTAAATATCATTTGGCGTTTTTGCTCCCACCGTTTACCAGCAAATAACCCATGGGCTAGATGCGGATGGCTTCTCCGTCGCATGCAATGCAACGCTAATTTTGACCACCAAAACAATATGTTGTATTCTCTTTAGCAGTGCTTTATTCAGTACTTCATGCCTTTACAGTATTTTGTACTTTTATCTTTCATTTCCAATTATCGAAACAGAAAGCCAGATACATGCTTAGGCAGAAAAGTAGCATGGTAATGCTCGGTCCAGTTCCTCCGAGTTAAAAAGAACTTCAACAAACAAACTTCAACAGACGCATTTCGGGAGAGAAATGGTTACGTTCGGCTGGGACAGATCCATAATTTTCTAGAGGAGAGTACAGCAGCTACATTGGTGCACTTTTCGACGACAGAAAGATCACCATAGTTCCAACGGGCTTCACTTTTCCTTCAAAGTCAATATGCTAATGTGTTTGGACAGTATTTGTATCAAGCAATGTACCATTTCAAACTTGATAGATGCCTAGTTGGATGTCTTCGGTTGTTCGTTCAACCTCTCCCTAATTGTCATTCCCTGAAAATTGCATTGACGGGGGATGTAGATACAAATTGTGTAGGCAAACCCAATTGGGAGCCACAGTGATCTTAAAAATCGTTACTACTGAACTTTCCGCACGGTGGCCTCGCCCTTTCCATTTCGGAAGAAACCACCTTCGTATCATCATTGAATCCCCCTGGATCCGTCCATGAAGTGCAGTGTCCCAAACACAGTCGACACAGCTCAAAGCTGTGCCTTGAAACAAATAAAAAAACATGTTAAACGCACTATATTTAGCAAAGAATTTCAACACAGCGTGATCAGATTTTCCAACTCCATCACCCTAGCTAAGCTTTACATTTGGCATGGTGAGAACCAGCCTGAATCTCTGTGTCACCGCCCTGCTTGGCTGCGGGTGTTGCTCCCGTGCGTTCGAGCCCGGGGCCCCTTGCGTTACAATATCGACCCGGCTTTGGAACCAACGTACTGCTCGCTGGCGGCCTGAACTCCGCCTTGCCATGCTGCCTGGTCACTGAACCCTGCCTGTCCCACCAGTGATCACATTTCAAATCCATACAGGACGTGCGGGCGCATCAAACCTTTGACACTTTTTTCTAGCTCACATTCGTGCTCTCAATGACCACAGAAGAGAGATTGGCGCACGCAAGCAGCTGTCTCAGTCCGTGCATCCTGGAAGGAATGTAGAAAAATCGCATGTCCTGGCCATAGATAGTCATCCCTCGAGTCTCACGGATAAGGCTGCATGCAATGCAATATAAACCAACAGAACACAGGCCGAATGTTAGCTTTGAGGCCATTGCAAATTGAGGGCGGCCTATTGGGGAGACCATAAGCTCTGGTGCACATCGGTTAGAGAGCTCAGTCGCGCTGGAGTGGCAAAATAGTTCAAGGCAGGATGGACCCTGGGAGCTACAAACTACGTGTCCAGGTCCAGTTGAGAACAGCACTTGCGATTTCTCTTAACTTACAGCCCCGTTCCTTGGGATTTAAAAGCACACTAATGGTGACATACATAGCTAAAAGCAGTATTGTATCAAATGAGCACAAAAACATTTTCACATCCTGTTTTCTTTCGGGTCTGCCACAAAGATACCAAAAACACATTAAACAGCGACTTTGCCGGGAGGACGCACAAAAAATAAGCAAGTAACAAATGTTAAAAGAAAGATGACAGTGAAGGCTAAAGGAATGTATGTATACTAGCATTTGGACTATTATGAATTCTTGATGTTCGAATTTTTCTAGATTGGTATTCACCGCTTAACACGGATTGACGGGGGCGGATACCCGCCCCCTCGGGTTTTCGGAGATAGTAGAAAACGGCGGCGCGTGCGCCGCCAAACTGGTTACTTTTTCTTTTATTTTTACAACTTCTGTGAAAATTTTAAGGTTAGGTAATGTCAGGTGGGGTCACCAGTACAGGTCAGTGACCCGATCTCAAAAAAGTTTAAGATAGCATAATTCGGAGCAGGGTGAACTTATCCGATTGAACTCATATCACATAATGGCCCACCGAGTTTCTAAAATATGTTCCGGTTTTTTTATCGATGACCTAAGGTCAGGTACGAGGCATGACCTATCCATTGGAAATACATGTGAAAATGGTTTTTACGAAATAATTCAGTAACGGATGGTGATAGAGCATTCATTTAGCTTCATTAGACTCGCCTGGGCTTTGCGGTTCTAATGATATGCATTGTATGTATTTGACCCAGACCTGACCTCAGGTCAGGTCAAATCCTTGATTTGACCTAGAAGGTCAAATTATATATCATTCATTTGGCTTGCTGATAGGATTCATACTGTTCAAGTCGTTTTGGTCTATCTTTACTTGTTCAGATGTATGGCCGAACACTGAATCTCATGTTATCCCTATGACGGCACGTTTTGACCTCTCGTGACCTTAAATGTGACCTGACAAAAAATGGTGCAATGTTTTCGATGGAGAGTGGATGGGCGCCAACGCCGTTTCCGTTTTTCTACCTACCATGGTTCTCGAGATTTTAGGGGTCCCCCGTCAAGGGTGGCCCCCGTAATGTGTTAATGGGACTGATTCAACATACGAAACCAAAAACTAGCTTCAGACCAAGTGGAAGGATGTAGTATAGGAAGGTTAATACCTTCCTATACATACCTCTATCATTTACTTACCTTTACGGTGAGTAAGGTTTTACATACATTCTTCAATAGCTTTATCTTCTAGAACAGGCATAACGTTATAAATTACCAAATACGCATTCAAACAGGAGACACATTTCAGAGACACATTCACAAATCCAGCCGGAAACAAAAAGATCCGGCCTGGCTATACTGCACGCATACATTTCGGAGTAGAAAGTAACCATAGTACCCAGTAACAGCACGAGTGCTGGCCGCACGAGCCCCTGCGCGGCAGCAAAAACTGGAACTGAAGGCCCAGGTGGCAACCAGACCTGGTACAACTTTACGACACTGCGATCGACACGGCGGAGGCGCTTGTTATGGCGCGCCTCTACCAGATTCACTTGCCATACCTCGGCCTTGTAGAGGGCAACAAACATCAAGACAGACTTGAATGTTTGAAGACTTTTAGAAATGAGAATAAATTATGCGTGTGTTTGTGTGTGTGTGTGTGAGAGAGAGAGAGAGAGAGAGAGAGAGAGAGAGAGAGAGAGAAAAGAGAGAGAGTTTAGATGGGACGAAAGAAGGAGTTAGGTCACCTCTGTCACCGCTGTCTCACTGTTTGAGGTGAAAAACATGCTCACGCTCGGACATCCGAATCTGCTCGAGGGATCACCACTTCGCAGACGATTAGTAGAGGAAACTTTAACCGAATAGCTGGGTCTTGAGCCACTCTGTGTTGTCCCCAGTTCCCTGTAGGCTATTGGGTGTCGTCACCTCCACACTGGCTCCCTGTCCACAGCACAGTGGGATCAGTGAAAAGCCAATTTCACCGATAGAGCAGCGCTGGGCCTCAGAGGCGCCCAGTGAAGGTGGCAGCTGGTCTGTAACCTCCAATTTCGCCGCCGTCTCTCCAACGAACTCTGGCGAAGCGCAGACGAAGGGTGGTCTCAGGAAGCACGGAGCGCTCCAACGTTCAACGGCGGCCACAGAGCGTGTAGTTTGATAAGAGGAAAATCGTTTGGGTATTAAAAGACAATGGTGAACAACGGCCGATTTCGGGGCAAGCTTCTCTCTTGGATCCGCCACTGACAAGATTCCAATCAGCTAAGAGGAGCGTGAAACACAACGCAATGCTGGGATGACGCGAGGACTTGTTTGGTTGGCCTGAAATTAATCATGCGGAAGTAAATCGGAGAAGAGGCGAAATCTTCGGAGGCCTTGGCTAGATCCGGCTTCAAGCCCGGACGCGACATTCGGGATTATTTCAGCGTAACTTTTCCTGTTGTCTCGCTGTCTGCTGTTTATCGACAAGAGATTCACAACGGTTAGTTCGATCACTTAGCTCCAAGGTGGTTGTATGGCTGGTAAACATGGGATAGTTGGAGGCTTTGCAACACTGGTTGGCGACAGGTCTAGGTCAGAAGGCTTTGGCTTTTAGAGTATGCTGATGATGAAACCAGCCACAAATCTAGGGCCTCGCTAAACAAGGAGGGCAAAAGCAAGTCAACATACCACGGTCTGGTGTGAGTTTAAACATTTGCTTTCATGCTTCCATGGCTTTCATACAATGCAATACATCGGATGTCCACCTTTAAAGGGCAAATAAATTACAGGATTACTTTCGATCCAAGGAAGTTTAACTATTATCCTTCACAAAATTTCCTCAAAATCCCAATCGATGTACACTAAACGCCAGAATCGAATCAGAGCTGTCACTTTGATGGAGTAGCGCGCGCTTTCCTGGTCACTGAATGACCGAACAACCATTCGTGACCTACACCAACACTCGGGAGCTCGAGCGCTGATTGGTGGAGCTGGCGGGTACTCGGATGCTGATTGGCGGCTGACATGAACGGAAGTGTCCACGACCTGCCCAGAAACGTCAACAAATGGAATGCTGACTGCATGCATTCCTTGGCATGTTGGGCGGTGGCGGGGGTGGCAGCGGTGGTGACGCTATTGAGGCGGGTGCATGCCCACTAGCGCCGAGTACCTCTCCCAGACGAGCGTGCCTACGAACCTGCCTGAACGGTCAGTAACGATCACACCCAGTCCTCAAGGTGGAAATGGAGAATAATGAATAGGTCATGGTGGGCCCCGGAATTAAGCAGGAGGCTCCTATAACGGCCAAATTAGCCAACGACCCTGCAGATATAGTTTTGTAGATTTTAGCCGAAGTCGGCGGGTCTATGTAAACAGAAAGCACTCATACAATTCAAGAAGTACTGAAATTTATATATAAGAGTTCCAAACACATTATTGTCCTCTGTTTGTAAGGGAGGGACCCCTCTACCACGCAGAGGAGCTCCAAACATTGTACAAGGTCTTGGAAATTGCAAAGGTGTCCAGACGACAGAGCGGTAGACGTCCGGGCCAGCGAAAAGAGTCATGGGACTGCTGTAAGAGACCCCAACGCGAAAAGTCCGGAGGGTCCACAAATAAGAAAAGGAGGACAGTGGAATCACTATGGACACCCCTAAAATAGATATAATCCAGCCTGTACCCGCCAATGGAGGAGACAAACTCACTTGGAGGTCACTCTGAGCTTGTCACTCAGAGCTTGGTCGGGATGGCGTGGGGCTCCCTCGGCGGCAAACATGTGATTATAAATAAAGAAGACAACGCGAAAGGTACCTTGTAACAAGTGCATATATTGCACTTTTGTGCCAATCGCCTGTTTATGATATGTGATGCATAACGTGTATGGAAAAAATATATGTCTGTCTGTCTGCCTGTCTGTCACCTACCAACCCCAGTTGAGACTCGTCGCAGAGTCTCTGCCTATAGTCCACCATAGGTACTGCGCTGGTCTGAAGGACAAAAACAAAACTTCCGGCCGAGGTGCAGAGATTTTAAATTTACATTACATGCAGGGTTATTAAATATTTTTCATTCCCAAATTTCCATAAATAGGCACCCCAATTTGTGGAAAGCTAACCCGACTTTGATCCTTCAGCCCTCATTATTCCCCACGCTTCTTTGAGGCTAGGAACTGGGAAATGTGCTATGATGTACACAGATAGCAAACATGCAATTAAGGTTTAAAAAGGAATCGTTAAGCCTGTGTCAATAGGGTTTTGACTTTGTAACTGTTATGTATGCGGCATTCGGCCCAGTTGTGTAGTGCTGCCTGGAATTGGTGGTGAGGGCAGCGGTCTAGAGGGAGTGGCTGGGTAATATCTACCTAGCAGGGAGTGGCTGGGTAATATCTAACTAGCAGGGAGTGGCTGGGTAATATCTACCTATAGCAGGGAGTGGCTGGGTAATATTAAACAAACAGGGAGTAGCTGGGTAGATATAACTAACAGGGAGTAGCTGGGTAATATATAACTAACAGGGAGTAGCTGGGTAAGATATAACTAACAGGGAGTGGCTGGGTAATATCTAACTAACAGGGAGTGGCTGGGTAATATCTAACTAACAGGGAGTGGCTGGGTAATATTGAACAAACAGGGAGTGGCTGGGTAATATATAACTAACAGGGAGTAGCTGGGTAAGATATAACTAACAGGGAGTGGCTGGGTAATATTGAACAAACAGGGAGTGGCTGGGTAATATATAACTAACAGGGAGTAGCTGGGTAGGTATAACTAACAGGGAGTGGCTGGGTAATATCTAACTAACAGGGAGTGGCTGGGTATATTACCTGCGGGGTGGCTGGGTAATATTGACAAACAGGGAGTAGCTGGTACATTACTAACAGTAGTGACTGGGTATATCTAACTAACAGCTAGCGACTTGGCGATATCTAACTAAAGTGTGCTGGGTAATATCTAACTAACAGGGAGAAGCTGGGTAATACTAAACTAACACCAAGTGACTGGGTAATATCTAACTAACAGGGAGAAGCTGGGTAATATATAACTAACAGCTAGCGACTTGGTAATATCTAACTAACAGCAAGTGACTGGGTAATATCTAACTAACAGGGAGAAGCTGGGTAATATTAAACTAACAGCAAGTGACTGGGTAATATCTAACTAACAGGGAGAAGCTGGGTAATATATAACTAACAGCTAGCGACTTGGTAATATCTAACTAACAGCAAGTGACTGGGTAATATCTAACTAATATGGAGAGCTAGGTAATATATAACTAACAGCTAGCGACTTGGTAATATCTAACTAACAGGGAGTAGCTGGGTAATATATAACTAACACCTAGCGACTTGGTAATATCTAACTAACAGCAAGTGACTGGGTAATATCTAACTAACAGGAGAGCTGGGTAATATCTAACTAACAGGGAGTAGCTGGGTAATATCTAACTAGCACCAAGTGACTGGGTAATATCTAACTAATATGGAGAAGCTGGGTAATATATAACTAACAGCTAGCGACTTGGTAATATCTAACTAACAGCAAGTGACTGGGTAATATCAAACTAACAGGGAGAAGCTGGGTAATATCTAACTAACAGGGAGTAGCTGGGTAATATATAACTAACAGCTAGCGACTTGGTAATATCTAACTAACAGCAAGTGACTGGGTAATATCAAACTAACAGGGAGAAGCTGGGTATATCTAACTAACAGGGAATAGCTGGGTATCCTAACTAGCACCAAGTGACTGGGTAATATCTAACTAATATGGAGAAGCTGGGTAATATATAACTAACAGCTAGCGACTTGGTAATATCTAACTAACAGTAAGTGACTGGGTAATATCTAACTAACAGGGAAGCTGGTAATATATAACAAAGCGACTGGGTAATATCTAACTAACAGGGAGAAGCTGGGTAATATATAACTAACAGCTAGCGACTGGGTAATATCAAACTAACAGGGAGCAGCTGGGTAATATCTAACTAACAGAACGTGGCTTGGTAATATCTAACTATCGAGGAGTGACTGGGTAATATCTACATCTAATTAGCAGGGAGTGGCTAGGTAATATCTAACTAGCAGCCAGAGCAAAAATGGCTGACTCACAAAAATTCGCAATGCCAAAAGCTAATGTTTCACAAAACTAACAATACAATATCGCACTTCTAGGATAGATATTCGAGAAGCATAATGAACACTATGAAATGGATACATGAAAAAGAGCAAACCGAGAATAGACCTAAAAAACCATGCACGTTTAATCAAACACAAGTATACTGTAGATGCACGTCACATACTGAAAGATATGGCACGCCTTAAACAGGCCATGGTTTTCCTACTGCTCACTGGCCTACATTTTCAAAAATTATTTGAGAGAACTGAAACCTAGCTCCAGATAGAAATTGATTTCTAGCTGAAAAAATCAAGCCCTAAGAAGAATTCAGATAAAAAGACGTCTCCTTCCCAAACATCAGATATTAAATCATGTTTCCAATACTTCGCGGCTGCAAATTAAGGCTTTCTATTTTACCTGTGCACTAAAGAGTATCACCCCTTCTGGGGGTGTCCGTGCGTGCCCCATCATGGTCCAGAATAACTCAAAATTCATTTTGAGGTATTTTATTTTCCTTTCAGGTGTTTGAGCTGGGTTTAAGTATAAAGGAGGGCTATAGCATCCCTTTTGCGAGGGTGAGCATTGTTAAGGATAGTCTGTTTTGGTAGAGTCCCGCGAGTGTTAAATGAGTTTTTAAGTATAAGTCCAGGTACAGACCTGTTTCACCAAACACTGGGTGAATTTAAATCCTCTGTGACGAGATATGTAGAATGACAACTGAAATATGTTTACAGCTAAAGCGGTGATTTTGCACATTTTTAATTATCATAGAATTAGAACTATCTGACTGTATGATTTGTTGAATCTGATAATAATATGTTTTAGCTCTATGACTATCATGTTTATTGTTCTAGTTAGGTTTTTAGGAATTGACTTTGTCTGTGAATGGGAGACGCAGCCCGTAGACAATGTACCAAATACATGAAATGAAATGAAATAGTACTGCCCAAACTGCAGCTATAACTCTTTATTCCCCTGAATATCGTAACAGCTGACGGTTTTTGTGGCTTGAGCACCCCTAACCATACACAAAACAGATCTCATACTTGTGCGAGGTCCCACAGGTTCTGAAATTTGAAAATCATGTTTAAAGGTAAAATATTCCTACAGCAATACGTCAGGTAGAGCCGACATACCTTCTTCCACCATTCTCCATGCTTAAGGGGATGTTCATACATGAAATGTCTTATGCTGCACAGACGTCCTAAACTTTAAGCTAGGGCTAGACTTCCATCGCAATCCTTAGATTTTAATCATTAATTTTAACACCGCCGTCAAAAGTGATGCCTCATGCTGGCTTAAGCCCCACTATAAGCCAGCAGCTTTCACCGAGTTATACAAACCTCCGTAGCAGCCATAACCTTTGCATGCTGTCTCCCTTCCAGCCTGTGATCAGGACCAGTTAAGTCACTTGAATCACCAGTCACGATCAAATATCTATACCAGCATTGACTCAGCCATGAGTGGCGGATATTCACCAAGGGCTCATCCTTCTGATAACAAGTGACAACCCAGTGTTTTGCGTCGGGTTAGGCACTCAATTGTCCGTCCAAGCACGAAGGCGCCAATGTATAATTTTACATCACTGGTGCCTAATTATGAGTTGGTCATAATCTGCAGGACTATTGCATTTTTTACGAGTGTTAGCGCTTCTGCTGTGAAGCCATCAGATTTCCCATGACCCTGAAAGTGTACAGCTTATTTATGATTTTGTTAAAATAGTTTTGTCTCCATACTGGGACAGGCTGTCTTTATAGAGCATTTATTAAATAAATATATCGTATGGCAGAAAATATGTTTCTAGTTTTCAAAAGCCTGACACTCATATTCCTTGCATTCTCCTATCATGTTCCATTAGTAAAAGTGGGTGCTTTTGTACCTCTCAAAGCAAGATCACCAGAATATACAGAAGTAGGGAGAAAAGTAACAAGTAACATTCAATTCGCAACTACTTCCCGTTATGTAATCGTATATTATGCAGAAGAAAACAAATACAGGATTCCCACAAGATAATCTAGCTGTCTCTTTGTTAGGAATGCCATTTTTCCTGGGCGCGAGGCTCGGTGGATACAACATCTGTCTCCTGAGCCCCAGGCCCCGGGTTCAAATCCCAGAAAATTATCTGAATAAAAGCGGTCCGCTCTCTAGAAACTCTTCCAATGGGCTATCATTGCCAACGCCCTAAGATCTTAACAGGTGACGCTCCTAAAAACCCAACAATTGCTGTTATTGTCATTATCATATCATTTCGAAGCTGCGTGCCCGCGAATGGAGTTATTACACCCTGGCTCTCCACGCTTCACGCCGGCTTATTATTGCTGCAATCCCAGTCAAATATATTCCTTCTGTCATCTTCACCCGCATATAAGCTTGTTCCAACATTATGTTTGACAGTCAGTTGTTACGCATGTTTTGCGCCAAGGAGAGGAAACCTGGGAGCATAATGATGAACAAAAAAATGTCACTGCAGCAGGCGGAGAGAAGTCTGAAGCGCGACTTCAACAAAAAGGAAAGCAAAAACGCCCCGGATATGCTCACTGCGACTGTTTTTGACATGACGGATGAGTGAGAGCTGTCAGTTGCAATATTGTCGATATCATTGCAACTCAGCAAAAAATTAGTTCAAACAGGTGGCAGTCACTGCAAAGTCATACTGTCGACCGTTTTATTTGTATTGCTTATTTGTTGGCAAAAAGTGCATCCTTGATTTAACTGCAGTCGGGGTCAATGACATCGTGATGCGCTTGTTGGTCAAATTAACACAGTTGGACATTCCCACATGCATTGCATCTGTACCTATGGAATTAGCTGCAACGCCCCGAGCCAGAAAAGGGAGAGGGTCAGCGAACTCCCACCCTACTGCTAGCAGGCGACATCAAATATGCATATAAAACTGTCTGGCTTTATACTAACTATTACCTACGACCATGTTGTCAGCAGATTTTCCTGTGTTATCCCAATCTGGCTTAAATCGGAACATTTCTAACAAAAAGTAGGAGGGGAACAGGCTGTACTTAGTAAACGCCTATCAGTTAGGCACATGATCACACAAAACATAACCAGTAATTACCATTAGTGGGGATGTCTACTGCGTTTTTCTTGGGGTGGGGGGCGGTGGGGGGGGGATTAGGCCACCAAACAAGTACGTCTACACGTTGTTGCCACCTCGCACCTTATTAGTTGGATCGCGGGACCGGGGTCCAATTTGGTCAGCTACACTAGCGCTCTGATACTGCCCAGGGATGTTCACATGGCTGTGTCAAACAAACACAGCTATGCGAGAGTGGGCCGCTGGGCCCTCTCGGGTGTTACTGCGTCTGGCCAGACTGGGCTCAGTCTATACCTTGTTTGGGGGGACCCGCTAGGATATACACTAGGAGGGACTTAGCTCGGCACACCGGCGCTTAAAATTTACCGAGTGATCGATCCCCTGATCAGTGATTTATTCGCGTCTTATTGGATTTTATTCACAGTCCAATTTTTGATATGCTGCTCTAAAGCCTTAACCTTATTCCCATCAATGGGGGGGGGCGGATTCTGCCTACCCTTTGTGTTTTCCGGGATATCTCCAAAACGATTCGCGAAGAGCCTTTGAAACTTTATAAATTCTCATTTACCTAATAGGCACAGATTCCATAAGCGTATTGAAATAATATCGTAACCGGGGGAGGAGCTATGGCTCATCATTCAGGGAGGGTCTATTCGCAAATCGACTATTATCGCGTACGGTGCGTTACCCCTAGCACAAAGACGTCCGTAATAATATTGAGAACAGTTAGAATCTATGAATTTTATAAATATATTGTCAAGTGATACCTCATTAACATTCTCATAAAATTGTTAGAGGTGGTTCCAGAAACACAAGATAGGGGTTTCAAGTGGAAATGAATTGTACTCTTGCAGTGAATAAACGGCTTACAGGACAGCCAGGGGAAGCAAAAGTAGCCATATGACGCCCCCAAATCAATATCATATGATAATAAGATACCAAAGACATGCTAAGGTATTTTAATTAAGGAAGTTCCGCGCATTTGCAATCGTATCTTAGTATACGAAGTGCAATGAATGGGACAAACAGCCAAGACCAAAAAGAAAAACATTTCATGCGTATTTGAATCAAGGTGACAAGACCATCTAGCATCCTCCTCCCCCAGTTTTTGGCATGGGCGACTAAAGGCTGGGCAATATGAAAATTATCAGTAGCCGAGGAACATATGTAGGTAGTAGGTACATACATACCTTTTAAAAATTGGCAGGATTATTTATTCCCATTATTTTGCTTTCCTGCATCCACCACTGAAGACTCATTTTTTACATTTTACCGTTTGCCTTTATACCAAAGATATCACGCAATGTCTGATGTTTGCTAACATATGCAACAGAATATGATTTAACAAATATATGTATACTTTATCATATAGTTCTGGCACTGGATCCGCCATTGCAGTTGAAATATATAAAACATTTTACATCAATTATCCGGCAACAAGTACTACTTTTGTTTAAATCAAACAAGAGAACCAAGGTTTTGTGGGGAATTAACGTTTTACTGGAGTTGGGCATGAGACCAGTTTAAAAATGTCCTGCAGATCGTGCAGTATCATTTCACATAAAAATAGAAATACGTTTAGGTTCTAAACCCACAGCAGGCCAATAAACGGTTTCCGGAAAGCTCAGGAATAGGAAAAATATAATATTATCAGAGACATGGTTCAATAATATCTGACCAGGAATTTTGGTTACCGGTAAACGAGCCACACTTCTGGCTTCAGGCGCGCTCGGCCAATGGGGCACCTCACCAGTTTTTGCTCGACTTCTGTCGGATGTGAAATAATAAGCCGAGCGTACCTTGAGGCGAACTCAGACGCGTTGTCTGCCATTGATCTGACAGATGGCTCGCGATCACTGAATTGAATTCCAGCGAATAAACCATGATCTGATGTGTGCTTTTGAATAGGCATTTCATCCATCTGAAGTATTAAAGTGGCTCGATTGGATCACTTGAAGTCTGGGTCGCTCACGGGCTTAAGGCGTGTCTATCGTTAGTTCATACAGCGCCCTTCACTTGCAGCTTGTGTTATTGCTCGGCCCAGTCGTGTCTACTGGCCAGGGTCGGCAGCCGACTGGTTCATCAGCAAGTTGAACTGCATGCGCTTGTTACGCCTAGGGTCACAGACGGTCGGGTACAAACAGTCTTCTTTGACTTGTTAAAAGAGTCATGTTGGAGACGTTCAAGGTAGATTTCGGTTGCGTCATTCAGTGCGAACTTGATAGGTATTAACAGATCACCAGACACGTGAGAGGGATTTGATCAAATCGCCTACTGATGACAACACTGACGGGCTGGTACCACCAAACCCTCCTCCCTCGTATGGCAATCACCTTATGAATAAAAACGATGCCGTCGGCCTGGCTCTGGAATGTTCAACAGAGATTCAGGCGACCTACCCTTTCGAAACGAGCTCCTCGTCACGGTGGTGGAGAGAGTGCGGGATCGGCCCTGGAACCCGTCTGCCTCTGGTGCCCCTCACCAAAGCACAGTTGTCTCTTCTTCCACCCCTCGCAGCACTGACGACTGTAATGTTCTGTTTTCTGCCACCTCCCATCAGGGCAGAGTCTTCGCCTCTACTAAGGTTCTCGTTCACAGCCATGTCGTCCCCGTCACAGAAATGTGATCCACAACGACCTCCGCCTCGCTCACGATACCGTCCGTTCTCCGTCGCGAAGTGCACGTGCGCACGCGGCAGAGGGGCGGCCACGCCACCGTTCGAGTTCACCGAAGAACCTCGCGCAGCACCGGCAGCATCGGGGTAGTTGGATCTCTTCAGGATACTGTTCTTGGTGGTGGACACCGAGCAGGGAGGCAGCACATCAGGTCTCTGAGTGTCACTCTCGCCGAACGCTCCCGGAGGCAGGACCTCTGCGTGTACCCTCGGCCGCTCCCTGCCAAGGACTGACGCCAGCGCTCCGTACGAGTACACGCTGGGAAACATTCCGGCGGCGGCAGCGCTTCGACTGAGCGCCGCTGTTGCAAGTGCGCCGAAACCGTCACTCTGGTGGCGGCGGCGCGCGCTGCTGCCCTTTCACCGGCGCCAGTTGCGCCGCCTCCTCCGCACCGCTCGGCGCCGCGCGCGTCCGGGGGCCGCCCCCTGCTGCTGCTGCCGGCGCCGACGACCACCAGACTCCGACGTCCGACACTGGGTCAGTGACCGGCAGCACGGTTCTGCCGACGCACAGCCGCCCGCGCTGCTCTGCACTGTCCAACTCCGCGCCGACGACCGCCAACGTGTCGGCAGCGACGCTCCACACTCCCACACGCGCAGACGCGGATCCGAACACTGGCGCTGCGACGCGACGCAGCGTCGTCGTTGTGCGCAGTCGCACGCACAGCTCCTATATTCAGGTGGCGCGCGCGACGCACGGACGGGCCGACCCCAGAGAGTTGGCCCGCGGCGGACTCGGCTAATCGGTCCCGTCCGACGGAGAAGCCTGCAGCTCTCCCGAATCGGGTGAAGAACCTTGGCGCTGTCGCGATGCAGAGATACTGCAACGCAGCCAGGCTTGTGTTCCCGGGCGTCAAAACACAACAGAGCTAACGAATTACTCCACTGTTCTAGCCGAATTCAATGTTGTACCGGGAAATCCGCCTTCATATATTAAAATAATTAAACCGAGAGTAAACCAGGTTCGCAATTCCATAAATTCTCACATACTCAGGGATGTCTCTGCGGTTCTTTACCCGGGGGGGGCTCAGCCTAGCGATCGATGACCGGGTGAAGGAGGGGTGGAGGGTAAGGCTGAAACTTGATTATCCTGTATACATGAGTAGTCCATTCAGGGAAAATACATATATCAGCGTTGCGCACGAGCATGGCAAAACTTGGCGCGAACCGAACGAAATATGGCGACGAGAAACGGACATGTGTAAAAAGCAAATGAACAATCATTCATTGTATTTGAATGAAATATTTATATAAACTCATAAGCTTTTAATCTGTATATCTTTGTTCTTCAGAGTCCAACAATTATCATTAAATGTTGATATCAAAGCTTTGTCAAAAAATGTTATCGTACAACCCTACTTATACAACAGGTACAGACCAACCCAAAGTCTTTCAAGAAAGTGACTGAGACCGAGTGGCAAAAACGTACAAGAAGCCCCCTACTTGAGTCGATGAGTCCGTTTCCGCGGTTGGTACGGAAATACTGCGCACTAAGGCAGCTCATGTACCCAAAGCGTCCGATTGTTCCGCAGGGCGAAATCGAGGTAGCTCACTGCATTCAATTCTCGTTTGCAAACACCTTTGCAATTCACATTTATCTATTATTAATCGCTTTTTTCGGTCCACAGTGGCAGATAAGGGTAGATTATATGTTTACTGGTACTTGCTCACTTCTGAAAGTGAATTATCCTTGCATTCGTGAAACTCCAATGAACTTTTCACAGACGTTCTCTAAGGAAATAATCGGCAAGGTTTCTATTTCCTGTGTCGTTAGTTAATTGTGTGAGCTCAAGCCCAGGGGCGCACCGAACGTTAGCTCTTATAGCGTTTACGGCAGCACTCAAGATAAACATGGCTAAAATAGGGTCTGTATATCAGATGGCGAAAACAAAAACGGTCAGTTCGCTGAGCTACGCGGAAGAGAGCTTACCTCGTGACGCTCTACCCATTTTTGGTGTCGTACACAATAGGTAGATTTAGATTGAGAGAAGTGAAGTGAGTCTTGACACAATTACGACATGATTATCTTATATAAAGAAGCACGTTGAACTCTAAGGCGACATACGTGTTTCCAATCATAATCCAGCTACCGACCATCCCCGCTTACTTGCTCACGACAAAAAAAACGTATATAAGCTTAAGCAAAATAAAGAAACTAATCCGCACCTAAATCATAATCTGTATTACTGTGTCAGTCCATTATCAGTAAAATCCATGATTTTTCATTCAAGAATTATAATAATAGTCTGCCATCCATAATTAGCATAATTGATGTTAAACCTCGCCCCACCGGGGGCCATCGATGGCCCCCATAAGGTTTTTTTCGGAATAGCAGAAAAACGACAAGACGCAGCAACGCAGTTGGGGGCTCTATCTCTCACCCGATCATTTTCCCATCATCCCTGAAATTTTTACTCGGGGTCACCCAAGGTCAGGTCACCAGACAAGGTCAACAAGGGTCACCTCACTTGAATTTTTGAGCTCTATAAGAGCTACATTTCTTGGTCGATCAATTTGTAACTTCCTACACTTCATGACCCCTCCAGGGTCAACAAGCTGTATATCCAGGATTTTTTATTTTGTGACCTGAGGTCAGGAAACGAGGTAACCTCTCCCATTGGAAAAGCATGGGAAAAGCTGTCTTATTATCTAGAAGTCACAAAAACAATTGCAAATATTCCGCTTGCTCAGAAAAGCGTTCTTGGACACCCTTTAACGGATTCCAGAGGCCACTATTTACCCTTTGATCTATCCGAGGTCATCCAAGGTCACCAGGGGTCAAAAACGGTATTTTGACAATAACGTTTGACCTAATTAACCTAGAGCGCTGAATCAAACATCATCGTGTATTTCCTGCTACTAGCTTTCATTTGATATACAGGAAGGTCACTTTTTGGCCTTTCGTGACCTCAGGTCATATTAGGTCACGAGGTGACCTCTGGAGGTCAAACCACTGGCAGGAGGTCATTACGTTTCACATAGCAGAAAAAGGTCTGACATTTTGCTATCAAATTTACTCTACCAGATATCAATAGCTCTAATGGCATAAGAGGTATGCCCAGTTTGCTTAAGCATTGCATGTTTGAGTGAAAATAACCAATCTTTTTTTCTTGACCTAACTTGACCTCTGGAGGTCAAACCATTGACCTGAGTGCTTATGCGAAAATGCAAAGTAATTTCTTACTGAATTCACGCGCGCTTTCTAATGCACTTTGCAGATTTGCGCTAACCCCCATATTTTTGGAATTAGTAGGGGGCCATCCATGGCCCCCGGTGGGGCGAAGGTGGCGCCGGACCCCTGGTGGGGCGCGGTTTAAACCATGATCATTGTCACTGAGTGAAGTGTAAACGGAGATGTAATCGCCACGACAACGTGGGTATCTCTGAGAAAGCAAATAAATAAATAAATGAATTCAAGGTAAGATTCGATAAAGAGGGAAAAATTTGGAATCTTTTAAGTCTGCGGTTGTATAGAACAAAGTCAATTTTTGTCATTGCATCTTATGTAGTACTGCAGTAAATTTGGCCGAATACGGGGACTGTTGCAGTTAAGTTTTAGTTCTGCATCAAGGAGGTGTATAGAAACTCAAAGCAATATAATAGTTCACATAGTCTTTTTGAGATGACAAATCAGTCCAGTTAACTTGCACCCCGCTGAGGACCCTGGGACGACGCGCCCCGCTGAGGTCCCTGGGACGACGCACCCCGCTTGGGTTCCTGGGACGACGCGCCCCGCTGAGGTCCCTGGGACGACGCGCCCCGCTGAGGTCCCTGGGATGACGCGCCCCGCTGAGGTCCCTGGCGTGATGCACCCCGCTGGGGGTGTATTTCGCCCCTTCCGGATCTCACTTCCTGAAAAAGCTTAAGTAAAGTTGCGGGTGACGTTCGGAAGCTCTTAACGAGAAGAAGAGAAATAACTATTTTTAGGTCAGGCCATTAGATGTCGAAGAAGGTTCCATGGGCTTACAACAGGGAACAGCATATTTCCCCTACATATCTTTCCTGAACGGAACTATAGCTTATATTCAGGCTTCGTTTAGGTCCTCTTGATCGTGTCAAATCGAATGATGTACGATATGACCATGCTAGGTCAAATGACACAGCGGTGATCATCCAATCTCATTGTGTTCGATCAAACGCACCATCGCTCAGCCTCTCACGCATGCTATTTGATATGCCTCAGTCATATCTTTGAGTAGGTTAAGGCCGCCTTGTCCTACACTCGCAGTCATTTCTTCGAAAACGGAGCCCCCACGATACCTATCACTGACACACGGTACCGCTTTCACCGTCGTTGATGCCGCGACGCGAGACAAACCGACGTCACCTGAATGGTGATGTCAGTAAATGGTGACGCAGCAGCGACGAGCTACAACGCACCGGGCACAATCGCGACGCACCCCGCAACACAGACCATCAGCGAAAAACGCGAGGGTGGACTCCATGCTAGAATTGCAGAGCAGGGCTAATAGCAGTAGAATGTCGGGATTTAGGAGGGCACCATGGACTTTTAAGCAATTGCTTTCCAATCAATGCCGTAGGTTTGTCGTTGATATGTCTAGGTTAACAAGGGCGCCGCGCCCTGCTGTGTGGTGTTCTCTCCCCTCCACCGCCTGTAGCAAGGACACACAATTGCCAGACAGATCAGTCCGGAAGACAGTACAAAATGGGTAGAAAAAAAACCAAACCCAATATTCTGGATAGCCCTGCCAGGGAGAAACACGGATTCACGCTTCAACACGATCCACAAGTCACAACATGACGCGCTGTTCCAGCCGCGTCGGCGAAACCTGGAGTCACGGAGCGGCTACCTTCCCCCGCTCTGTGGCCGCCGAGCGCCGATGGCGCAGCACAGGCGCCGACGACAGCGACTGCACGGTCAGCGGTTAAACCGCTGTTGCTAGGCAGGCCCCACCGGTATAACGGCCCTCCCACACCGACCCGCCCTCCAGCCACGCCGGCTCATAACCGGGCTGGGTTCATGGAGTGAAAAGTGTGTCGGTCTGTCGCGTGCTAAAGAAAGTGTAGATGTGTCTGTCGATTTACGCAGAAATCGGTGGCGATGTATGCGCTGAGCTTTATACCTCCGGCGGAAGGGTGTCTGACCTGGCAGCTGATTTTTCCGGCTACAATACCGCTACGTGGGGCAGTGAGGTTCAGGAATTTCCAATGCAGAATTGCAGACAGACTGGCATAGATATCACTGCAATGACACATCAATGGGTGTATAAACGGGTCGCCCTGCTATGAGATGTTTGGCACAATGGGCTGGACTTTGTCTTATATAATTTACCAAAATCAGGTCACGAGGCACTGAAGGATAAAGTTTACATGAGTCAACTAAGTGTGTACATGTGCAGAATTTCATTCTTGCCGTTTTATAAATTTTGTCACATCTATTGCAGGTCCGGCTCTTTGGATCGAGGATTCACTAAAGGCATCAAGGAACATGTCACGGGAACTCTGACGCCATCATCCGAATGAGCAACTCCCACAGTGACTGGATAATTTGAAAGCCAAACTTTAAAGGGAATGTGGAACCTTTATAGCATGATTTTAACTGAGATAGCCAAGTTGTAAAGCATGCCGGAAAACCCGGTGCTCAATACATCATTTGTCTCTAAACCCAAAATTTCTGTAGGGAAAAGCCAAAAACCTACCTGAAATGTACCCAAAATGTACCCAAAGCAGCCGGCCACAGTTGTTAGCTATTGGTGAGACGACATGCTGACGTCACGGTGAGTAATCAGCCAATGAAGCCCTTGAAGCCTAAAAATATGGAGTAATTGCCAGATCATGACGTCATCCACAGGCAGAGGTTTATTTCATACCCTAGAAGAGCATTTTAAAAATAAGAAATATTGAGCTTGTTCTACATTTTTCAGAGAAAGCATGGACATTTTCGTGATTGTCGGCTAAAAATACCCCTAATTACACTAAATTCCTGGATTCGACCAAGGTGCCACATTCCCTTTAAAGGGAATGGGGTACCTTGGTTGAATCCTGGAATTTAGTGTAATTAGGCGAAAGGGAATGTGGCACCTTGGTCGAATCCAGGAATTTAGTGTAATTAGGCGTACTTTTAGCCAAAAATAATGAAACCACTCATGATTTCTCTAAAAATGTACAATAAGCGCAATATTTTGATTTTTAAAATACTCCTCTAGGAAAAGAAATAAATATCTGCCTGTGGATGATGTCATGATCTGGCAACCACTACCATACTTGAAACGCTTCAAAGGCTTCATTTGGCTGATGCTCATCGTGACGTCAGCATATGTCGTCGCACCAGCAGCTCACAACAATGGCCGCCCGGCGAGGGGTAGATGAGGGGTAGGTGTCAGGTAGGTTTTAGCTTTTTTCTACGGAAATATCGAGTTCCAAGACAAAGGATATATGGAGTACCGGGTTTTCCGACTTGCTTTACAACTTGGCTATCTCAGTTAAAATCACGTTATGAAGGTGCCACATTCCCTTTAAAGGGAATGTGGCACCTCGGTCGAAGCCTGGAATTTAGTGTAATTATGAATTTAGGCGAAAATAATGAAATCACTTATAATTTCTCTGAAAAATTTACAATAAGCTCAATATCTTTATTTCTAATATACTCCTCTAGGAAAATAAATAAATATCAGCCTGTGGATGATATCATGATCTGGCAACCACTACCATACTTCAAACGCTTCAAGGACTTTAATTGGCTGATGCTCATCGTGACTTCAGCATATGTCGTCATACCAACAGCCATGACAACTGTGGCCTACTGCTAGGGGTACAAGAGGGGTACATTGCAGGTAGGTTTTAGCTTTTTTCTACGGAAATCTCGAGTTCCAAGACAAATGATATATTAAGTACCGGGTTTTCCGATTTGCTTTACAACTTAGCTATCTCAGTTAAAATCACGTTATGAAGGTGCCACCTTTCCTTTAATGTACCATAAAGCGCCGGGATGGTCACCCCACTCAGGTCACACTCTCACCAGTCGGTTTCCAGCCGACCTACGTCGGTTAAACATTGAGCGCCGGAGCGTCACAGCGGAATCGAACCCAAGCTTTCACCGGTGCACTGTGACTACACGGCTATGTGAGTAGGCCGGAGCCCACCGCGCTACTAACACAGCTACCGTTGTATTGTTTTGTAATGAAATGTTCTAAAATATTACATTCGGCACCTCTGCCCAGACAAAATTATTTGCCGGAAAAGTGAGTTAGACCAGGGAAATATTGTCAATATTTTGGATCCCACAAGACCGGGATTGATAAAATCAAACGGCACCCATGGGATCGTAGGATCTAGCAGCAAATCACCATTAAAGAGGCGTGCAGTCACTACAATCCACCGTGGAATCATTCATGGAATCCACTGGTGCATATCCAACGTCGCTCAGAACCCGCAAAACCTTACACAACAATGCCAAAAATATGACGGTCAAAGGCAAAGCATAACCGAGCAATATGGTATGCAAAGTCCAATATTCACTTCTCGTAAATTCTACCTTAACCCCGTTAGTGCCTCTTAGACTCATTCTAGCGGCTAGAACAAAAATATTTGCAAGAGATTCTGATATGGTTAAAGGAGTGTTAATACCGAACTTAAAGGGAGTGTCACACTTTGATAATGGGGTTGAACTGAGATAGCAGCTTTGTAGACCTGGATGACAGATCACTTTTGGCATAAAACATTTTACCCAAGGCTCTCTGCACTAAATTCATGTACACTTTGAAGTTCAAAATAAAGGACCTTAGTGCTCTTCTTCAAACCATGAAGGAATCCCTTTCCATCTGGATTGCTCTGGATCTCAACTGCATGACTGCCATGGATGTCACGTGATAAATGTTAACAATGGTTTTGCTGCCACAACTTTACATACCGTGAGCAGCACCCTTAGCGGCCAGTCCCGTAATTGCACGCAATGCTTAGGTCAATCCCAAGCAAGTACCGTTCTGTTTTAGATCACTTAAATTGTAAGATATTTGCTATATGTTCCTCTGAGTGATTGCAGATGGAAACAAAATGTGGTTTACAGGTTTCCAGACTTTTTCATCCATAAATAGTCATTTTGTACTTTCGTCAAAGCGGTCCATTCCCTTTAACTCCTTGAATCATCAGTAATTAAAGGCCCAGATATTGAAACTTTGCTGGGAGGAGGGGGCATCATGTCCCTCAAGTGCTTAACAGTGACTCCCCTAGACTGAAGTGGTGGAACCTGGAAGCTTGAATGACATCGTCCGTAAAATTTACTAAGATATTCGTAGATTTCACAACACAAGCTTTCAAGATTATATTCTCATGATGACTAAATACATTGCATTGTGGCCGGTGGATACCTAGAAAACGCCGATAAACACCAAGAGCGTGTTGGAAAAAACTGTAGCATGGTTAACCCGCGCCCACCGGGGTCCGGCGCCACCTTCGCCGGGGGCCATCGATGGCCCCCTCTAACTCCGAAAATATGGGCGTTAGCGCAATCTGAAGTGATGAAGCTGCGTGATTGTGAATTACTTGCTGTTTTGGTGTGGGTCATGGTTTGACCTAGGGGTATTGGGTCAGATCGGCTTTTTCATCAATATGCAATGATTGGGCAACTGGGATATCTTATGTATTGAGTTTGAGGCCTGGTAGTACATTTGTGAATTGCCGTTTTCCGCCATGTGGAACGTAAAGACCTCCCGCCAGTGGTTTGCCGGGGTCACCTCGTGCCTTATGACCTGGGTGCGAGGTCAAAAGTGATTGCCGTATGTAATGAGCCGTGACGGCAACACGTGGTGTTTGTTTTGTCTAACTCATTAGGTCAAAGTTATTGTTTGTTTTTGTTTTTTTGGTCCTTCGGTGGTTGTTTTGTTTTTTTTTCGGTCGTCTCCACCCTCCTCCTGGTGTGTCCTGTTGTGGTGGGGTTGTTCCGTCCTGCGGTTTGTTGGTGGTGCCTGGCTGCTGTGTTGCCGGTTAACACAAGCGCGAGCCAACTCTATCGAAACGCTACGAAACGCTACGCTACGAAATGCGCAAACAAAAGCTGAAAGGCTGTTTGGGCAACTGCAGTGAACCAAGAAGTGTACATCTATCATATCATGTTCATGGTTTTGATTTTTCAGCTCACAACTGCCAAACGACAGTTCATTGTACCTCAGGCAACCCGAGGCTTTAATTAGGACTCAACAAAGATCTGCCAGCGACTGCCATCAGGACTCTCAGACAATGGATGATGCTTATATGGTCTGAGGACGCGGTGTCATTGGACACGCCTCGTGCGACACGCTGCATGACAGATTTAGCTGATTGCATGTCAGTGCTGAGCGTGCCTTTGTCACAGCTGAGAGTGTCAACTTCTGAGGCGCCGCCGCACTGAGACTCCAGACTCCATGAAGCGCTCAGGCTTGGGGTGCACGCACATGCACGGTGCACGTGCACGGCACGTTGCCTGCAGAGCATTGTGTTACCTGTAACTGTTGACCTGATGATGTTTTACAGACATAGCTTGGTGGTACAAAGGATTTTTGGAAGGGGATTTTTGGAAGCCTGGTACACTCCCTTCGCGCAACACCATAGGTAAGCAGTGGGAGCTTTAGTATTGTTCTTTATTTTCCAGAAAGAAGTATCCTTCAGAGTTAGAAAGGGATCAAAACGTGGCTACATGTTTGGGGAAAACTTTCAGGTCATCAAATGTGTCGTTCAGTGTTATTCAGCAACGTTTTCAAGAAAAAGGAAATATCGAGATGTGGCATATCTGTGAAACATATTGTATCTGGCTATCTTCCTCTCATTTTATCTTTCTTGGCAACTTTCTCCTCCGTGCGCTTCCCTAAAGCTACTTGCAGTTAAATAAACATCTTGGATTTTAGATACAAATCAGGCAACAATGCCGACCATTCTCACGCATAGTATGCGTTCTGACCTAAATAAACCTAAATAAACCAATTATCATAAAAACGTTCAAAATCGCTCTTGTCTGAATCCAGTCACAAAAGTTGAGCACAAACGAAACGTTGAAAACAAACAGCATATCTGATGTGACATTGAAAAGCCAGTACCAAAATGATGGCAAGAAGATCTAATATCGTGCTGGTTGACGACCAAAGAATGATCGGAGCTTGAATGGCATTGTCTCATGATATCAAAGCACAACTAGCAACGCCAGTACGTTAACTCTTATTCATAAAACCTGAAGCTTCCATTTCCGCTCGATTGTGGAACAGCACACGATGCAGTTTCATCAGTTACAGATGTGTGACGCATGAACAGCAAAATGCAAGGAACGGGTCACTGTAAAATATGAGAAATACAACTGGCTAAAGCAAATTAAATACAAGCGCTGGATCCACATTTTTTATTCAGGGCCTTAAACATCTGGGCCGAATCAATATACATGTTTCAATACCTTTTTGTACATGCGTCGGAAGAAAGCTGCGTCTTAGTGCCAATGATTTCGAAATCCTCCCACCGATGCTGTTCCCATCTGATCCATCTCTGATTCAGGTCATGAAACCCTGAGTGAATTGGGCCCCCTGCTGCCCTTACTACATTGCAAAATAGTCTGAGTCACAATGTCAAGGGGAATATTCCTTTGAATGGGTCTCTCTTCAAGGTGATGCAATAGAAAGGGTGCAGCATGATAAAATCACACTCACTTTCAGATTCCTTTAGTTTCTTGTTAGCTCAGCTATGTCCAGGCCATGCTATCCATTTCATGAATTTTCTGTATGTCCCATTTGCACAATGTTAAAACTCTGCACCCTGTTTTTGTTTAAAACAAAACACCCTTTAAACAGGGTCTCTTCTCGAGGTTATGAGCATAAATATAATCGGGCAATAGAACGGTGTTTCGCAAAATATTTTCATCAAAAGGTATCAGATACACGTTATGAGAAATCTGTCCACACATGTTGGTTCCGCAGTAAGAAAAAAGTCTCCAAATTATCGTGCTATGGAATCATTAACTGTCAAACTAATAAAACCACATGATTTTCTGTAAGGCTGTCTCATGAGGCAGAGAAATTCCTTTTCTTGGAGCCTAATCTTCACTCGCTATGGGGTGGCATTTATGCACTGACAGGGGGGGGCTCGCCGCTGTGAGCAAACGAAATAATTGTACAAATATGCACCTTTATATAGGTAATTTGATGTGTTCGGGATGAGGAAATGTCTGCATCTGAAGCCACTCCCCAGAACTTTAACATCAGTGCGTTCTCTCGTCTTCTCATTTATATCCCTCAGTCTTACACAATAGTATACAATGTGCAGTCGTGAGAAACTAGTACAAATCGGAGAAGAACATGATTTGAACCACTCCGGTACGGTGAGGTAAAGATGGTCGAGTCCTGACTTGGGGATTTGGGTTTAAAACCTGAGGTGGGCGCAAGAGCTCAGAAAAAACACTATTTCCAACATAATTGGGAAAATCTCGGGTAAATCAGAAAACTGAATACCTATCTACTGAGACTGGGATCTACTGGGGTGGAAATAGGTCCCCTAATATCGTATGAGTCTAGTACATAACCTACTCGTTCCGTGAGCTGGAGATAGTCACTTCCTCTCTCTCTCCCTCTCATGTAACACTACAATTCCTCATAAATCGGAAAGACTCTCTCATCTCGGGGTAGAAATTGGTCTCCGCTGGGAAAGTAAATAACGCTTCTGAATTATGTTGGGAGCGGGTGACGTCACACGATCGCTGCATCCCGTCGTGAGTCATGCATTATACAACGAGTCAATTTTGCAGACTCCTCTGGAAGAGGCGCGCTGGGAACGAGTGTCCTGCAATCTGAAGCAGAAGGAGACAATCTGAAGTAATAGCTCTCCTGAAATAGAAGGGTATGCTGGGGTTTAAGGGCACATTATCTGCAAATGTTCATACACTGTGCCGTCCCCGGGCTTTTGAGCTCTTGCTCTGGACGACGCTTCATCATGCAGTGGAGTTTATTGGCAGATCCCGCTGGCATTCTATGCTCAGTTTGATTTCAATGCAGAATCTAAATTCCAATTCTTTCAGACTCTCCCTGCTGGAAACCAACACGTGCTAACATTGCACTAGTCCCGGAACATAGAGCTGCACCGAGAAATTCACATCACGTATATGTGTTGGACAAAACATTGGACATGTTTCAATCCATTTCTCAGTCATAGTGTTTCATGTTATAAACTCAACTCCTTAGCTCAGCACTAGAACCAAAATCCTGTTCAATCGAAGCTAACATATAACTGCAAACACTACGCTTTCCTTATTAGAAACTTCGGCGAACGGAACTCCTGTTAACTACGTAACACCGTCAACCTTCCTTGCAGAAGACTGCGGTCCCTCTAGCTCCTGAGTTGGAAGCACTGTTCCTCGGGCATGGTGCGGTGTTTGCTACAGCTGGGGGGGAGTGGGGGGGGCTCCAGGTACCGCCACGCCGAGGTGCCACTGCAAAACCCAGCGGCCTTGAATTGGCCCGCGGGCTGGAGAGCGTTCAACTCTGGGGTACGCGCGCGGGCAGGGGGGCGCGAGGAGAGGGGTACTCCAGACCAGCCGGCGCCCGGGAGAAATCTGACCGAGCTGGAAAGGGAACACCTACTGTGCGCCCAGCCGTCGAGGTCATTTGCAGCCTTTGAAGCGCAAAAACGCACTCATAGAGCCCTCGAACACCAGTGAACCGTCTGACGTTATTTGACCCACATTCTTAGCGCTTGCATCACCTGCCGTATCGGAAGCTGGGTGATCCCCTGGAACGGTCCCCGTTGGCCCGTTGGGGCACCCCTCTGACACCCTCTGCGACGACCCACTTCCCTCGGTGGCGACAGGACTGGGTCTGGCCGCTGGGAGGGTGAGCGACCAACGGCGGAGACTACCCCACCAAACCCTCACCAACGATAGGCCCCGCGGCCAAAACGTTGTATCGGGGAAAAGGTTTTATAAATGCATCTAGTTACAGCCGTTTGAAACAATGTTATCTGCATGTAAGCAGCGATTGCAAACTCATCAAATGTTTAAAGGAAAGGTGGCACCTTCATAACGTGATTTAAACGGAGATAGCCAAGTTGCAAAGCAAGTCGGAAAACCCGGCACTCAATATATCATTTGTCTTGGAACTCGAGATTTCCGTAGAAAAAAAAACTAAAACCTACCTGCAATGTACCCCTCTTGTACCCCTAGCAGCAGGCCACAGTTGTTATGGCTGTTGGTGTGACGACATATGCTGACGTCACGATGAGCATCAGCCAATTGAAGCCCTTGAAGCGTTTTAAGTATGGTAGAGGTTGCCAGATCATGACATCACCCACAGGCTGAAATTTATTTCTTTCCCTAGAGGAGCATCTCAAAAATAAAAATATTGAGCTAATTTTACATTTTTCACAGAAATCATGAGTGGTTTCATTATTTTCGGTTAAAAGTATGCCTAATTACACTAAATTCCAGGATTCGACCAAGGTGCAAAATTCCCTTTAAAAGAAACCAGGGTCCGGTAACTGGTAATTATCATCATCATCAACTTTTTATTTCATTTCTTATATACAGACAGGGGATAGAAGTAAATAAAGAGACCAGCAAAAGAATACATGAACAAGGCAAAGCAAAAAGGAGCAACAGAACAGAACTATACAGGCACACAGTATAAAACAAGAGGAAGTAAGCGAACAGAATCAGATTAGAGCAAATGTTTAACATAGAATGAACAAGACATAAGTTCCTGGCAATTCAAAGTCGTTTCCTGCTCCTGTTCACCTCCCACACGGTATTCCCCCTGTCACGGGACCATGCATTAATTGTTGTTGCAAGTCTCATTTCTCCAGAGTCCAGCAGGGCTGCTGTCGATTACTGTTAAGTTAAAGGAAGCACCTGTACAACGGAGTTTGAACTGAAATAGCCAGATTACATCTGGCATACCGGGAAACCTTTTTTCATGTCTTATTTTACCCAAAAACGCACCATATGCGGAGAAATAGTGCAGGTCTATAGGGGATTTCGTTTCCCGCGATCCAGCGCCAGCTGCAATCAACAACGAACGGTCGACGCTAGCCGTTAGGCTCACAAGTGGAAGGGGAGGTGGGAGTAAACGGATCGCCGCGGAACAAAGCGGGGGCGGGGGCGTCAGTCTTCAAGCTTTCTTTGTATGCTCTACATGCCTCGTAGCTCTGTTCAAACCATCAGTCCTAAGCACGGAAGGTACCATATTCCTTTTAGGTGGAGGACACATCTCCAATAAGTGATCAGAATATAAACAAACAGATTTTTAGTTAAGACTTGTGATTGGCTATGTGGGGTAAAAGCTCAAGCTATTAGTTTTCATTGACGATCCGGCAATTTCCTCCATCATCAAAAATACAAGAGTCCTCCGTAAAATTATTCAGTATGAATGTAGACTATGGTTCGTTCCCTCATTCATCGTTTGCACCGGAGAAATTTCCAAATTTTCTCCTAGAATGAGCCCTCTATTCCGCAGTTTACCTTATCATACATTTTTCATCACGCTATACCAGCTATTTGAAGGCACGACTCGTCGGAGGTTTTTTCTGTTTTGTTATCATCAATCGATAACAAATGAATCACAGTTTGACCTATTTGCAAAGTGATCGACATTCTCAAAGTAACGGAGCACCCCGACCACACATTTCAAATTATGTCCTTTCTGCCGAGCGAAGGCCATTCGCTCGCCCATTTATCACACCGGCTTTCAATGTCAGGCTCATAACCACCGTATTTGATCTGCTGCCAGTTCTCTAAGCCGCAATGTTCGCGGGGCGGCTGGGGCGCGGCGTGGCCGGCGTCTGGCGCGTCATCGTGCAATGGTGCTGGACGCAGCCCACCCCCACCTGCCTGCATGGCCATGAGAGACGTCTGGCGGCGCAGTCCAACAGCGCAGGCGCCCGAGCGGGGTCAACGACCGGCCGCCTGGACAGCACTGCTGCCCCAGTGAAAAGGCACCCAGGTAGAGTTTCACTATCGTTCGGCTAAGTAGGACTTGGGCTGAAGAGGTGAAAAAGGCTGTGCTGATAGAACACAGGATGATTTTTGGTGAGCGGGATTAAATGGTGGTGCCGCACACCTCAGAGCATCAATGTTTGGTGATCGGTGATACAGGTGCAGTGAGGGGCTCACTATAATCTTACCGAAGATGACGTGAGCGAAATGTGCTGCAGTGGAAACTGGCCACGTGATATCTGACGTTACTTGATCCTATGGTCACGTGACGTCGCGGGGGCGACGTCCCTTTAGTGGTACAAGGCCACACGGGGCTCTCTAAGTGGGGAGGAGGAAGGGTTGATTCCAGGCGGGGCCCGGGCGCAGCGCTGTTGTAACGGGACTCCCCGACTGGTACCACATCGAAATCTCCCCAACTAATTCTTGAAGAAATCATCGCTTGCAATCGTTCCTAATACAGATGGCCTCAGCTACCTTTTTAGGCCCTGCAAGTCTCCAAAAGCTTCAAAATCATCGCTCAGTTCATTCAGAGATGCAATTCCAGATAAGACAGCTGCGCAATAGGCTTAGTGACGAGACCGCCATAAGAAACGTCCAATACCGAGAATCCAGGAACAGCAAAGTCCGGCGCGCGCGGTGCGCGGTGCGCGGTGCGCGGTGCGCGACGTCGGCGACGGCGCCGGGTTTCGCCACCGCCAACGTCGCTACCGCAGCCGCCCGGCGCTCTTTCTCTGGCCGCCCGGGAACTCGTTCAGAACCAATGTGCCTCACCCGCCCAGTGAAAAGCAATTTCTCAGCCTGCCCCGACCGTTGTCCGCCCGCCGGGGCGGCGCCAGCCGGCCAGGCAGTGGGGTAACGCGCAGGGGCGATGCTAGTACAGGGCTTCTGCTCTTCACTTGGGGCTTAGCAACGCACCGACGTCGACGTTGTACGGCGTCGGAGGAGAGGGATGCAAGCTAGCCTTGGGATAGGACTGCTCGGCAAATCCGGCTTCTGGGCGGGTTTGAACCCGCGACCCTCTGTATAATTCACGGGGCGCAACGGGCCGAGATAGCAGCGAGTTTGCGACAGGAGGCGTAAGTAACTAGGATGGTTGTAAAGAACTAAATGCAAGATTGGTATACAAAAAGAACACTTGATTTCCTTGATGGACTCTCAGTCAGCAGAAGGAACATTTTTGACGGATGCCAAAGCCGCCAAGGCTCGTTTCCTGAGCAGCAGCCATCTACAGCTTAATTACAGCACCTCGGGCTTTTTGACTGAACATATCCGTAGCAAAACCCACTGCATGACACAAAAACGCTTTATATATGAATAATGAGCAACATATAGCACATGACCTAAAATGAAATAAATTGCTGCTCTTACGCACAATGATCGAAAGCACAGAGGTATGTAAACAACGCCAGATCTTGCGCCAGTGCCATTGTGCTGGTCGCTTGGAATTATACTGATAGGTATCCAGACTTCTAAAACACTAACTACTGGCACCAGCTACTGAAGCTCACAACCACCTTTTTATAACCTAGCACAGTTGTGCTGAGCCACCCGATCTCGCGCAAGGAAAAAACTCCGTAAAAAGCTGTTTTCGTTAATTTCAAAATGATATCGTCAGCATTGGATGTAGCCTCATTAGTTAGTGGTGTATGATTTCTGCCAGTTGATCAGCCCGGTAGCGGTATTAACCAAAAAATATATAAAAGCTGCACCTAAAGCTGCTAAAGCAAAGCAACAATCGGAGTCTGTAATTTTACGGGGCATTAATACCAACTAGCCGCTTTGCCATTTTAATTCAGCAAACAGCCACGCTTATTGTTAAATATCCTTTGTTCCCGACCAGAGTCAACCTGGCTATGTCCAGGTTTGCGTGTGTGTGTTGCCGCTGGCTCTTGCTATTTGGACATGCCCGGGATGCTTACGTCACCGCTCTATTCTGAAGCTACACGAGCGCATGGGAGCGGCCGCAACGGCCACGTAGACGGGTTGGCTTATATCATAGCACAAAAAATACGAGCGCTCTGGGCTGCGGTAATAAGAAAATTCAGCTTCCCGAGTTCACGGCAAAACCAATCGCTAATAGAAACATAAGCTTCTCGTTGTGATTATTTATTAAAGGAGTGCAAGGATTTTGACAAACACCACTTCAACCTATATTTTGAACTCGGGCGAAATCACTGAGCAGTTCTGCCCGAGAACGGTATGTGTTTATAGCACCACTATCAGCGGGCCCAGCCGCTGCCTGTCCAGATGATGTCTGAAGCGAGAGCTGAAATTAACGGCCGTCGAACCGGCACAGCCACTGTTGTACGAGTTTAGATTGGCTTTGTTTTCCGCTGGGATCATCGAAAGTTCAGCTAGACATGTCAAACAAAACAACACCGGGGCTGGCTCGGCAGTGACCCGCGATCCGTTTTAGGGCCACTAGAGTCTTTAAAGTCGCTAGAAAATACGTTTTGCATTCAGCCACGGAATGGTGAAGTTTACGTTTCTATATTCTGTGCATGTGTGGTCGGTCTAATTAAAAATAAAAGTATAGCTGACGATGAGTTGGGAAAATAAGAAAGGTAATATCTTCTATTTCCACTCTTTTATCATAAAAACAAAAGGAACAACTCATATTCTTCTGTCATTCCTATCCCATTAGCAGCTCCTTGCCCAGTCTCCAGATCCTGTTCAAATACAGTTGCTGTTGAGTCGGACGATGTTTTCCTCGTCCCCGCTCAGCACTGAGGACACTCACGCCCGCTCACATCTGAGCAGGCCCATGCTGTGCGATGGTCCTAAGCCTTTACCAAATTGTAGAGTTTTTCAATATGAGGCTTGATTTTTGGTCCGCAATGGGAAGTGATCACAGTCATTTTCTTCGGCCACCTTAACAAAAAAACTTCAAAAAATGTTTTTTTCATATTCCAGTACAAACCAATGACAGACATTCTATTATGTATGTATGTACATACATGCGAAGCAATGGGCTTCTTAGATATTCCTTGCCCCAGCCATCCGTCATGATTTTATCATTTAAGACAGCGGCAGCTTCAGCATTGTAATCAAAGACACGAGTTAAGCGTTGGGCCTCCACGCCGCTGACCCGGGTTCAAATCCCGGGCGGGAATACTGGATAAGGACTTCCCGGTGCCTCATGCCATCCAACAGGATGAGGAAAGTCCCAGGGCATCCAGTTAAAGTCACTACGGCCACCGCACAATCACCATTGAATGGCAATTAGGAAAACCAGAGTAATCCCCCAATTAGCGGTGATACACTCAATTGGGGTAAAGTGCCTGGGACACGCAATATCCAGGGCTCAGAACCCTTTTAATCATGTTTTCTCTCTCCGTAACCGATTCCTTAAAACATTCGCCATCGACAAGAAAAGTATGGCCTCCACTAAAATACTATAAGCTCAAAATATTCTGCCTCTTGTTTTTTTACAAAATGTCGCTCCCCATCCTCGCTACGAGCCTACAGGTAACCAAGAACCCCCATTGAAATACGTGAGCGAGCCAATTTACCCTGTTATCAAGTTTCGAACTACGTTCGAAATCGATGACTCAGCCGGAGGTCGTTCAGCTTTAGCCAATCAAGACCCATTTTCAAGCAATAATCGAGCATAAAACGTGGCGGCGCGCCAGTGAGTCATGATCGCCGCGGCCGGCAGCTGACGGCTGCCGCTGCCGAGGCTGTTAACCCCACTACGCCGCGCTGCAGCTCTCCTGGCTCCCACAGAGAGCTTCAGAGGTGAAACCCGGTGCATCGAACCCCTCAGCTGGCAGCCACACCACAGCCAGCCAGCCGCTCACACACCACACATTCCGCATCGGATCAATACTTGTAAAACTTTCTGACACATTCGACGCCGCTTGAAGCTAATCCGCAAAGCCTCAGCGCCGGACTTTCTCCCCAACCGGTTCTGGCATGACTACTTGAAGAGACTCTTCGGCTGGCGGGAACGCAACTCGGTGGGCTGAGCCCGCTGGGTTCACTGACCTGACAAGGCCGCTGCTCTAACACCACAACACCTGGGGAGGCGCGAGCTGTGTGTCAGCTGGCGGCCGCGGGGACGCTCGGAATGGGGCCAGCTGACAACGAAAGCTGGGAGTGGTGGGAGGAGCGAGGAGAGAGTGACAGGAGAGGAGAGCGTGTGAGAGTGGTGGGTGAGTGAGTGATAATGGGTGAATGCGGGTGAGCGAGAGGGGTGGCGGGAGAAGCGTGCGCAGAGAAAGAGACGGGAAAATCAATAACGGTGGGGTCACAAGAAACACGCACGAGCACTGGGAGGGAAAACAAGCCGAGGACTTGGACAATAGTGTCTTAAACGTGAGCATATGTATCCTATACAAATAGAAATGGAGCTGCTCTCGATATGACCTGCAACGTTGGCATGTGAACCCTTCTTAGCACTGCATTTTGAAATCATCCACGGAATGCCTTTGTACGTATCCGACAAAAGAAGAGAGCGTTCTATGGTATCCCCGATTAGCCTGGAGGGCATTTTTCCTGTCGTGTTCAGATAACACAGTGACGGTAAACGTCCCAGGCGGCCGCCAGCTTTGATTGAACGAGACACTAAGGCGCGCGTGATGGAATGTCCGCAAGTTCCAAGACGAGAAGGGATTTCAAATTGGCTGCACGCGAA
This sequence comes from Lepas anatifera, assembly GCA_034440635.1. Taxonomy (NCBI): domain Eukaryota; kingdom Metazoa; phylum Arthropoda; class Thecostraca; family Lepadidae; genus Lepas; species Lepas anatifera. Next base: position 136,361 of record JAOTON010000160.1, read on the forward strand.
ATTTGATATAGGGCTATTGTAAGACATTGCCCATAATCATTGGGCAACACGTTTTTTTATTAATGTGAACGCTCGTTTTGTCAAAAAGGTGTTTTTATCTGAAAGAGTTAGCATATCACGAAAGGCTGGTCACCTGAATAAAATTCTGAGGCGCAGGCTGGCCAACCAAGCGCCCGCATTTTCGAGCATGGCTATAGAAAAGGTCGTTCCGTTGGTTTCTCTTGGTTTCACCTCCAGCACAGAAGGTAGAATGACTTTGCACGTTGCGTCTCTTCTCCAGCACGCTAGCCTCTATCACCCAATCAACGGCCGGGACTGATCAACTGCAATCACCTCAACCCCTTTTCGAAAGACCTCCTTCAGCCGCAGTGATGATTGTAAGTACAAAACCACACTAACAATGAGAAGCAGTACAACGGTCAGACTTTCTTGCCGCCCCAGTCAGACACAGCAGAGCAAATACTGGTGCATGTAGCACAAGAGCACGTTCTATCTCTGTTCCCTTTTGTTCCTTCAGGAGACTCCACCCAGCGTCACACTCAGGTCACGTGGAACTATTCAAAGCCGATGTATGGCAGCGTCACGCCCCTGTAACGAGACACCAGGCTCCATCACAAACAGCTCGGGTGACCGACTGGCATTAGATCAACGGCCTCCACATGTAACAGTTCAATGCCCTCAGCGCCCAGACGTGCCGCTAGGGCGGCATCATGTCAAGGAGTGGAATTTACCTTTCACTGGACTTCACCCGAAAGGTTCAAGGAGGTTGAGAGGAAGAAAGATTGTTGACGTCCTCCCAGAATACAAAACACAGCGCAGTAATCCACTAGCATGTGGACGTAACTGTGCCACAGTTGCAAATGTCTGAATAATTACCGATAGGTCAACAACCCCCAAAAGTCAGGCTGCAGGCCATCACTACCCACCCACCATGTGCAGGTCTTTTGTAGTGTCAGAGATCACCCATATCCAATGCAGTTCAGGTGGTTGGTATCGAACTTTCACTTTCAGATCGTGATGTTGTCTTGCTGCAGGTGAGGTGCCTCCAGCCCGGCCCCATCCGTTTTCTGGCACTGAGGCAGGTAGTGTCAACACTGCCTCAGTCCCGTCTCCGCTCTATCAACACAGAATCCATTTAGGCCATAGTTGTTCCACTGTGCTAAAGCTTACCGCCAGCGGTGCAAAAGCTCCAACATGCACGTCCCTACACCGATTCAAGACTGCTCGAAGTAAGTATGCAATAGAAAAACAAAATGTTTGTGAATCTTTTAATGTCGTTGACCTTTCTGCCACTTTTGGATCGTCGTTTATCAGCACTCCAGAATGGTGTTTAATCAAAATTGAAACATTACAGCATGATATTCAGTCCTAACCAAACCAACACATGGGGAATGCTTTCGGTCGAGACGTGTCTAGCTCCAGAACAAACAGTGATTAAAAAGCCTCACCGACAAATAGTAAGGAGATGCCTTCATCCAGACAAGAATGGGTCATATAGCAGCCTTTCTGGAAGGATCGGTTCACCTGACAAAGTACGAGTAAGCTGAGAAGTCTTTTCTTCAGGTCCGGTCGTCGACCCCCAAGGCTGACTTCAATGCTCCCACTTGAGTTCCGACAAGGCTCTTATTCAATCGTCTGACACGTGATGGTTTCCCTCTTAACCGCAGCTAGGGGTGAACTCTCTGTAGCACGAAATCCGGCTCAAGGCTCCGGGGAAATTGCTACTGTCGCGTGCTAGCCTGTGGCTTAACGTAGTCATGCACGTCTCAGGGTGGCTTTAAAAAAGCTCGTACTGACTGGCACCAACTTAAAACGCCAGCGATATCGCATTGATGGGACAAAAGAACCACAGCAAATATACTTGCGAGGACTTTTAGATAATTTTCAAATCACTGCAGTGCTCTAAAAGTGCACTGAATTAAGTGCACTGAAACATCTGATAGAAGAATAAGCATTTAGCAATATTACTAAGGATCGACCGTCTGTCTGGTGTCTTGTTGCCTGTCTGAATTATTTAGGAAGCGTGAGTTGATGTGGATCCTGGCAGTGGGACTAAAAAATAAATCATTCTATATCCAGACATGAACCGAAACAGCTTTCAACTGAAGCAACTAGGAGACAATTAACTAGGTCAAATGATGGTGCGGACGCAGGAAGCTTCACTGATGAGCAATCCTCACTGTCAGTGTGTTCGCTCTCCTGTAGCCATTCCGCTTGTTCAATCATGACATCCTTTCTGATCTGGTGAAATGGGTCAGACGAGAATCGAGCTTTCGTCTTTTCACCGCCGCCGACCCAAACAGTTTCAGTTCCTTGTCCCGCCGCCATGGGCCAATTCAGTGAATCTTCTTCCATTGCAACGGACCCAGTGCATCCACCCAATGCATTGGGTGCAGAGGCGATGTACCGCTCCACTGCAGCTTGGAGGATGAGCAACACATGGAGTAATACAATAGTTCCTGTCAGACCCGCTCTACTTCCAGAACAAATAGAGGCTGGAAAACCCGACCACCAAGTACAATTACAAGCCCCTGCAGCAGTTGCTTTTGGTGGCAGTCTACCCGAAGGAATGAAAAGTTTGATTGAAGTCTTCGAGCTTCGTGGTGAAACCATGCAAGCCCAGCGCATGTGTTCCCTGGTTTGATGGTAAGTTTGGAACCAGAGGTTAGTCCATACATGTAACATGGGTGCGCTATCGCTGCAGTTCAACTTGATAACTGAACTGAAGCGTGTGAAAAAGGCAAGCGCGGATTTCAGGAGATACAAAAGTCACTCCCACTGGCCTTACGCATTGCCAGATGAGAAGACTCCCCCAGAAGCTGAGTCAAAATGTGCACTATGCCCTGGCTAAGAGCTCCTCTTGATCGGCAGGTGCCTCTTTAGAAAGTCGCTGAATCAACAGCAATGTCTCCGCCCGTGACTCGGGTGTGTAACACCACTAAATGAAAATAGCGAGGACGGAAGGAGTAGTAGGAAGTTAGATCCTAAATAACAGGCGAAATTATCATTTATTCCCTCTCTAAAGAGGTATATTCATTTTCTCATTCCCACCCCTATTTTGAGTAAAATATTTTATAGTAGAAAAGTTGCAACACACCACCAAATTCCCTCAGATGCAAACTCACACTTGCGACCACCGAAAAGGAAAAAACAGCAGGCTTATTGACACAGCTTACAACACGACAAAAATGACAAAGATTATCTAAAGACTTCTAATGGCGCACATTCATGATATATGCTCTCATTATCCTACTCATCTTACTTAATCATTCATATTCAGAAACATGGAAATTTTTACTAAATATCGGGGAAAAGGCAATATAAAATTTAGTCACCCACAAGGATGCCGCTAATTAGTAACTGTGGAGCCTAGAACACATACGGCAAATCGCTTCCAGAGCATGAAGAGAAAACTGTTTTACACAAAAGCTCGAGCTGGTTAATGACCCTGAGAATAGCTCAAGCAAAGTTTCCTGAGAAGGATCTATATTTTAAGAGGATTAAGCATGACTCCGACAAGGCACCATAGGCTGTTACTGAGGGAGGTTGCAATCCTAAGACTGGGACGACGAACCATAGCTTAACAGCAAGTGAAGGCCGCTAACTAATCAATACTAACGGAAACGCCAAACAGAGTTTCCTCTCCATACCAGTAACCATTAGTCTCCATCTGCGAACGGTACCAGCACAATTGATATGTTTAGAACTTCTTCTTCTTGATTTATGAGCAGCACATCCTTCAATTGTTTAGATCCAAGGTCATATACCTACTAACATCAGCATGGTGGAGCAGTGGCGGATCCAAGACCTCATGTGGGGGGGTCTCGAGCCTCCCCGCCATCGCTCTCCGGAACAGCCTCCGGCTAGGCATTAATTAAAGGCACTTTGAAATTTCGGGGGTGGGGTTTGAGCCACCCTACCCCCTCTTTGTATCCGCCACAGTGGTGGAGTCATTTTGGTTGCCGTGGCGGTTCAACTCAGCTAGCATTGGCTGCATACCCAGCTGCCTGGGGCAGCTCCGTATCCTCCTGGCGCTGCAGCGGTCGAATTCTGTTCTAACGGCTCTTCATATGCTATCCAAAAATATCCAGTGTAATATAGGGAACGTTATTGGAAGGGTAGTACGTACTTTTGGTTTAGCAGCATTAAAATTTATCACCGCATAAGAACACAAGAGTAATTTTTAGCTCGGGGAAGTGACCCCGGAGTGGTGATGACCGCGGAAGGCAAGTCTTGAATATTTTGGGCGCTTTTTAAAACGTTGCCGATATACTTTACTGCCACTAGAATCAGAAGCCTTTTGGTAGGTCCACAAAGGCAATAATGAAAAAAACGAAAAACACTTAGGTCGAGGTCACAGAATTTGGAGGGACGTCCCCCTGGTTCAACATTTGGGGGTAAGTGTCCTCCCGTCATCCCCCTCCCTCACCCGCTTCGACGTGCCCGCTTAGAAAACAGATAAAAAGGAAGTGAGTCATGTTCTAAGTATGAGTGGTACGGTTGCCATTTCCATGCAATGACCTAAGCCTCCAGAAACAAATTACAACTAAGTTATTTCCTCTCACTCAGACCACTCACCTCTTCAACCGAGGGAAGTTTTGTATGTACAACAAACAAACGCGCTAAGCTCGTGGACTTTGAACGCTCCTTTTGACCTTGATTAGTGTGATTGTCAAATATGTTTCAAATCTTAATATTTTGGCCATAGAAAAGGACAATCAGCCAAAGGAAGACAACATGCATGCCCATTGTGATTATATCTTAGAATAGCCAGCATTTAGAACATCTACGTCTGAAAAGCGCAACTAGCGCGTGTTGATACACCCCACTTCCTAATGAGCCCCGGTATCCTGATTGTCTAATGGGCATCTCTAATGGTGAGAGAACGATCGGACAGAGCGGGCAGCCAGAGCCGGACCACCAGCGAGCCCCCACCGTCCTGCACAGCAGGCAGGCCGGCCGTCCATCTGGAGCGCCGGGGTGACCTAGTAACCGGCGAGTCGGCGACCCAGAGACCTAGAGAGGTCCGTACAGGACACCTCCCACGCCCGGTCGGGCTCAGCGCCCTTGTCTCGGGGAGCACGCCAGCGGGCCGGTCACGCCCCCTGCAGCACGCCGGACGGGTATCGACTGGTCGTGATGAAGATTGGGGCCAGGGCAGGGCGGGGAGGGTGGAGGGGTGTGGTGGAGAAACTTTGGACAGGTCGGCAGTGGTACACATCCGCGTGTCGCCGCTGGAGCTCTATATAGTGGATAAATATGCACGGAGAAATTGAACCGTCGATTAATTCAAATGGGAGACACGGTTTCGATCTTAGGACTGTAGCAAAAGAACACTGCCTTAATGGACAAGTTTCTTGGCATAGCTGTATGGGTGAATGATGGATGAAGTGCCTGTTTAATAATGATGTGGAATGTGGAAGAACAATACTTCCGCAATAAAGAAATGTAATGTAAATATCCGTACGATTATCCATATATAATTTTGTTATAATTATATTGGTATCCCATGTATATATCAATCTAGTTATCCGGAAAATCGACAAGCGCATCGTCGTTTTCCTTTTTACGCTACTGATCTCAGGTGATGTTGAGGGGAGTTTTGTGCCATGTTTTTCATATATACGCGCGTTTTTCATTCCTAATTAAAGTTGTGCGAACACCGAAAACATTCACATTACATTTGTATATTCACTGGCTCGAAATCTTTCATCTTGTACCGACATACTTCCAAGTGTTTTCGGTTTAATTATGGCTTTGCTAAAAATAACTAGAACTAACTAACTTGAGAGAGGCGAGGAGGATGAAGCTTATTGCGAATAAAACCAATTCTGGTACACTGAGGACAATGAGACAAACGCATGATATGTCTGCTGAGGGGCTCATGCCATCGTAGGGAAACTGTCACCACCTCCGTACCTTCCTAATTAGTGTCAAGGACCTTGCGAGACCGCAGACACGGAAGGATCTGTCTACAAAATGTCTTGTGAGTGAGGGGATTGTTACGCGAGAGAATCTTGGTAGTCATTAAAGGCTCGTATGGGAGGAGCATGTGCACGGCATGAGGTACGGTCACAACAGCTAGCGACAGTTTACCATGCTCCCCATCGCAAACGCGACACGTACCCGCGACAAGAAGCAGCTCGAGTGCAAAATGGCGACAGGAGAAAACTGGCCATTTGTGAGGCATTACGACTTGCGGTACAAGGGATGTGGGATAAGCTTGAAAGTAGGTAAACGTTTGATCAGCATGGTCGGGTCATGCTGTGACTGAAGTATTAGGGAGAGCAACAGAGGTGCATAGTTCAAGTTATAACTACATCTTTCAGCTTAATTGGTAAATACAAGCAATGGAATCTGACAGAATTCGCCCAAGCTTGACTGCATTTACTGCATCAGTTCAAGCAATCTATTGATGTATAATAAAGTGGTGCCTTAATTTGTATTTGAGGCATCTGAAAGAAATTAGAATCTCGTCTGCTTCAGGTGTAATATATTAACTCTGCTTCGTTATTTAGGTTGGATTACATACTAGGTGGCATTTCCAATAATTCTAGCAAATTGTTTAAAGGTACATTTCATGATATGTAAAGACGTTAGACGACATCATGCGTTCCAGACGGCATTTATCCGGGCAAACATGTCTTATGCACTTCTAAATTGAGTCTTTCTGTAACCAGCAAACAGGAGACAGCAAAACACCTTGCAATATATTACCTTTAGCTTCATAACATCAATCTCGACCTGTATCCGTGACGAAATAATCCTCAATTTTTTTCTCCTGCTATCCACAAGCAAATACACTTTATTTTCTCAGTCTTCAAGCAGAAAAGATTCCTCGGTTTGAAACTTGAATGTTTTCGTGGGCGCCCTTGCGTATACTAGTTATACAGAGTGCACATTAAGAGCTTTAATGGCACTGCAATAGTCACCACCTGATACATATACCGATGTGATGCATTAATACATCATCGATACCTACAAGTCATTCGTTTCAATGAAATAAAAAATTGATAAAAACCTCCAGCGTAGTTCACAAAACCTCACCATTACAAAGCCGCAAATATCATCCCACCCTTCGGCATCTGCATCACGTCCCTTCAGCTAGGTGTCTGCACCACGTCCCCTCAGCTAGGCATCTGCATCATGTCCCTTCAGCTAGGCATCTGCATCACGTCCCTTCAGCTAGGTGTCTGCATCACGTCCCTTCAGCTAGGTGTCTGCATCACGTCCCTTCAGCTAGGTGTCTGCATCACGTCCCTTCAGCTAGGTGTCTGCACCACGTCCCTTCAGCTAGGTGTCTGCACCACGTCCCTTCAGCTAGGTGTCTGCATCATTTCCCTTCAGCTAGGTGTCTGCATCACGTCCCTTCAGCTAGGTGTCTGCATCACGTCCCTTCAGCCAGGTGTCTGCACCACGTCCCCTCAGCTAGGCATCTGCATCATGTCCCTTCAGCTAGGTGTCTGCATCACGTCCCTTCAGCTAGGTGTCTGCATCATGTCCCTTCAGCTAGGTGTCTGCACCACGTCCCTTCAGCTAGGTATCTGCATCATGTCCCTTCAGCTAGGCATCTGCATCATGTCCCTTCAGCTAGGCATCTGCATCATGTCCCTTCAGCTAGGTGTCTGCATCACGTCCCTTCAGCTAGGTGTCTGCATCATGTCCCTTCAGCTAGGCATCTGCATCACGTCCCTTCAGCTAGGTGTCTGCATCATGTCCCTTCAGCTAGGCATGTGCATCATGTCCCTTCAGCTAGGTGTCTGCATCACGTCCCTTCAGCTAGGTGTCTGCATCATGTCCCTTCAGCTAGGTGTCTGCATCATGTCCCTTCAGCTAGGCATCTGCATCATGTCCCTTCAGCTAGGTGTCTGCATCATGTCCCTTCAGCTAGGCATGTGCATCATGTCCCTTCAGCTAGGTGTCTGCATCACGTCCCTTCAGCTAGGTATCTGCATCATGTCCCTTCAGCTAGGCATCTGCATCATGTCCCTTCAGCTAGGTGTCTGCATCATGTCCCTTCAGCTAGGCATGTGCATCATGTCCCTTCAGCTAGGCATCTGCATCACGTCCCTTCAGCTAGGTGGCTGCACCATGTCCCCTCAGCTAGGCATCTGCATCATGTCCCTTCAGCTAGGTGTCTGCATCATGTCCCTTCAGCTAGGCATCTGCATCATGTCCCTTCAGCTAGGTGTCTGCACCACGTCCCTTCAGCTAGGTGTCTGCACCACGTCCCCTCAGCTAGGCATCTGCATCATGTCCCTTCAGATAGGTGTCTGCATCATGTCCCTTCAGCTAGGCATCTGCATCATGTCCCTTCAGCTAGGTGTCTGCACCACGTCCCTTCAGCTAGGTGTCTGCATCACGTCCCTTCAGCTATGTATCTGCATCACGTCCCTTCAGCTAGGTGTCTGCATCACGTCCCTTCAGCTAGGTGTCTGCAGCACGTCCCTTCAGCTAGGTGTCTGCACCACGTCCCTTCAGCTAGGTGTCTGCACCACGTCCCTTCAGCTAGGTGTCTGCATCATTTCCCTTCAGCTAGGTGTCTGCATCACGTCCCTTCAGCTAGGTGTCTGCATCACGTCCCTTCAGCCAGGTGTCTGCACCACGTCCCCTCAGCTAGGCATCTGCATCATGTCCCTTCAGCTAGGTGTCTGCATCACGTCCCTTCAGCTAGGTGTCTGCATCATGTCCCTTCAGCTAGGTGTCTGCACCACGTCCCTTCAGCTAGGTATCTGCATCATGTCCCTTCAGCTAGGCATCTGCATCATGTCCCTTCAGCTAGGCATCTGCATCATGTCCCTTCAGCTAGGTGTCTGCATCACGTCCCTTCAGCTAGGTGTCTGCATCATGTCCCTTCAGCTAGGCATCTGCATCACGTCCCTTCAGCTAGGTGTCTGCATCATGTCCCTTCAGCTAGGCATGTGCATCATGTCCCTTCAGCTAGGTGTCTGCATCACGTCCCTTCAGCTAGGTGTCTGCATCATGTCCCTTCAGCTAGGCATGTGCATCATGTCCCTTCAGCTAGGTGTCTGCATCACGTCCCTTCAGCTAGGTGTCTGCATCATGTCCCTTCAGCTAGGCATCTGCATCACGTCCCTTCAGCTAGGTGTCTGCATCATGTCCCTTCAGCTAGGCATGTGCATCATGTTCCTTCAGCTAGGTGTCTGCATCACGTCCCTTCAGCTAGGTGTCTGCACCACGTCCCCTCAGCTAGGCATCTGCATCATGTCCCTTCAGATAGGTGTCTGCATCATGTCCCTTCAGCTAGGTGTCTGCATCACGTCCCTTCAGCTAGGTATCTGCATCATGTCCCTTCAGCTAGGCATCTGCATCATGTCCCTTCAGCTAGGCATCTGCATCATGTCCCTTCAGCTAGGTGTCTGCATCATGTCCCTTCAGCTAGGCATCTGCATCATGTCCCTTCAGCTAGGCATGTGCATCATGTCCCTTCAGCTAGGTGTCTGCATCACGTCCCTTCAGCTAGGTGTCTGCACCACGTCCCCTCAGCTAGGCATCTGCATCATGTCCCTTCAGATAGGTGTCTGCATCATGTCCCTTCAGCTAGGCATCTGCATCATGTCCCTTCAGCTAGGTGTCTGCACCACGTCCCTTCAGCTAGGTGTCTGCATCACGTCCCTTCAGCTATGTATCTGCATCATGTCCCTTCAGATAGGTGTCTGCATCATGTCCCTTCAGCTAGGCATCTGCATCATGTCCCTTCAGCTAGGTGTCTGCATCATGTCCCTTCAGCCAGGTGTCTGCACCACGTCCCCTCAGCTAGGCATCTGCATCATGTCCCTTCAGCTAGGTGTCTGCATCACGTCCCTTCAGCTAGGTGTCTGCATCATGTCCCTTCAGCTAGGTGTCTGCACCACGTCCCTTCAGCTAGGTATCTGCATCATGTCCCTTCAGCTAGGCATCTGCATCATGTCCCTTCAGCTAGGCATCTGCATCATGTCCCTTCAGCTAGGTGTCTGCATCACGTCCCTTCAGCTAGGTGTCTGCATCATGTCCCTTCAGCTAGGCCAGAGGTGCAGAAACTTGCCAACTCGGCTACTGGAGTTTGTGACACATTTATGATAGTTGAGGTGCATAAGTGTGACAAAATAGCGATCGTGACAGTATGGTTCAAAATCAAACCACACATTTTCGAAATACAGAATGAAGCGTGTAGCGAATATTTTAATTTAGCAACTCTGTCCTTCAATTGCACAGCGTACCATCAGTGATACAATATTGGTACTGTGTTCAGTTTCTACTAAAACGAGAGACCCCCGCTGCAGAAAACCCGGAAACCGCTGTCACAGTTGCCAGATTTTAACATGCAGCCCAATGGTGCCGATTGTTAGTAGTTGCCAGAAAGTTGCCGCCTAGATGCCCGAAATGTGACAGTCAATTTTTTCGAGAAATACATGATTGTGGGCATATTTAAGGCATTAAAGATAACGCAGATACGTTATCAAGTACTTTTCTGTCCATTTTATCAGGTTAAATAATATTTAAAGTTTGAGTATCTTCGATTTAGCGGTCCCTATTTCTTTGAATTTAGTATCAAGTACGCCTAAAAGCTACTAGGGAAAGTACTAAATGAGTGAAAGAAATAATCATAGCTGGGCAGCAATTCTACCTAAACTACGCAACAGCGACAACACAAGTTCGCAATGTTTGTGTGATGTAGAGCCTGCCAAAAATTTTGAACAAGTGGGAAGCTACTTCTGTTGAGGGCATATTTATTAGGTATATCTGAGATAAGTGCAGGCTAAAACTAGCTGGAATAAATAGTGCTGCCCATGGCTAATCTAAGATGAATGTAGGCTACTTTGATTCTGATGCACTTTCACACATCAAACTTGGTTTTTCATTCCTTAGCTTGCTTGTGCCTTACCTTATTTGTGCCCTAGATCAAGATTGGTTAGGTAGATTTGGAGCTGGAGGAAGTTGGGAGAGTTGGCGCCAGCAGCAGACTGGCAACAACAGTAATTCAGGTGAGATTTCATGATCAAATTATCATGTCAATATTGTACAGATAGCAAATGTGTGCCAATGCAGTCCTCCACAAAGTGTTAAAACACACACTGGAAAGGGGCCTGGCACTAACGTGCACTAGAGGGGGGCCTAGTAGACCTCCTTCTCATCTCAGAAAATCACAGAAAATCTCAGAAAGAAAGAGACTTTGAAAAACGCTGGTTGGGGGTGTGTTGCTTACTACCAGTGGTAGTAAGCAACACACAGGACCTGAACTGCCTGGAGTTAAAGCAGGATTTTGACTTATACCCTGGATCTTTCTTTGGTATGAGACTTCCAATACCTTTGTACCTATTAGGCCAATAGACATAATTTTACATCTATGCAGGGTAGTTGCCTCAGAGTTTTTACTGCAAGAAGGAACGACCAGGCAGGTGATAATCAGGAGTTGGGGGAAAATTTTAAGCATTTGATCTGGCTATAAAAATGCTACCTAAGGTCCACTTTACCAACACATTTTAGGTAGATCCAAATCCTATGTTGACATTGACATTTTTGTCCCTTTTGTTGATATGTGAGATGGAAGTTCAGTGGGGGTGGGGGGGAAGCTGTGATCAGGGTTCCCAATTGTGTGTAGGTGTACGCTCCCATTTATAGATTAGTTCCCAATAATAATTTTCATGATAATTGCCACATTTAATCATGCAGAAATGTACCATAATTGGAAACACTCCTTCCAAAAATGGAAACTTCTTCAAAAAGGGAAATGCATGTCATTGGGGGGGAAACTGCAGTCAGAGTTGCCAATAATAGTTATGATCCCAATACTGAAAACAATGATCCATAATTGGAAAATTTCTTTCCAAAACATAAACATGATCTAAAAATGAAAACACAGTTTACTACTTTCATGCGGTAATGGCTTGGTGCTTGAACCTTGTCTGTTGCAAAAAGTAAGAGACAGGTAGATGACATTCAGCATATTGGAAATAGTATTCAAGTATAAAATTATCATTTCCAGCTTTGTGTGACAGAGGAGGCATACGTCGCATTGAGTTTGTGACAGCCAGTATACTTTCTGCACCTCTGAGCTAGGCATCTGCATCACGTCCCTTCAGCTAGGTGTCTGCATCATGTCCCTTCAGCTAGGCATGTGCATCATGTCCCTTCAGCTAGGTGTCTGCATCACGTCCCTTCAGCTAGGTATCTGCATCATGTCCCTTCAGCTAGGCATCTGCATCATGTCCCTTCAGCTAGGTGTCTGCATCATGTCCCTTCAGCTAGGCATGTGCATCATGTCCCTTCAGCTAGGCATCTGCATCACGTCCCTTCAGCTAGGTGGCTGCACCATGTCCCCTCAGCTAGGCATCTGCATCATGTCCCTTCAACTAGGTGTCTGCATCATGTCCCTTCAGCTAGGCATCTGCATCATGTCCCTTCAGCTAGGTGTCTGCACCACGTCCCTTCAGCTAGGTGTCTGCACCACGTCCCCTCAGCTAGGCATCTGCATCATGTCCCTTCAGATAGGTGTCTGCATCATGTCCCTTCAGCTAGGCATCTGCATCATGTCCCTTCAGCTAGGTGTCTGCACCACGTCCCTTCAGCTAGGTGTCTGCATCACGTCCCTTCAGCTATGTATCTGCATCACGTCCCTTCAGCTAGGTGTCTGCATCACGTCCCTTCAGCTAGGTGTCTGCAGCACGTCCCTTCAGCTAGGTATCTGCACCACGTCCCTTCAGCTAGGTGTCTGCACCACGTCCCTTCAGCTAGGTGTCTGCATCATTTCCCTTCAGCTAGGTGTCTGCATCACGTCCCTTCAGCTAGGTGTCTGCATCACGTCCCTTCAGCCAGGTGTCTGCACCACGTCCCCTCAGCTAGGCATCTGCATCATGTCCCTTCAGCTAGGTGTCTGCATCACGTCCCTTCAGCTAGGTGTCTGCATCATGTCCCTTCAGCTAGGTGTCTGCACCACGTCCCTTCAGCTAGGTATCTGCATCATGTCCCTTCAGCTAGGCATCTGCATCATGTCCCTTTAGCTAGGCATCTGCATCATGTCCCTTCAGCTAGGTGTCTGCATCACGTCCCTTCAGCTAGGTGTCTGCATCATGTCCCTTCAGCTAGGCATCTGCATCACGTCCCTTCAGCTAGGTGTCTGCATCATGTCCCTTCAGCTAGGCATGTGCATCATGTCCCTTCAGCTAGGTGTCTGCATCACGTCCCTTCAGCTAGGTGTCTGCATCATGTCCCTTCAGCTAGGCATGTGCATCATGTCCCTTCAGCTAGGTGTCTGCATCACGTCCCTTCAGCTAGGTGTCTGCATCATGTCCCTTCAGCTAGGCATCTGCATCACGTCCCTTCAGCTAGGTGTCTGCATCATGTCCCTTCAGCTAGGCATGTGCATCATGTTCCTTCAGCTAGGTGTCTGCATCACGTCCCTTCAGCTAGGTGTCTGCACCACGTCCCCTCAGCTAGGCATCTGCATCATGTCCCTTCAGATAGGTGTCTGCATCATGTCCCTTCAGCTAGGTGTCTGCATCACGTCCCTTCAGCTAGGTATCTGCATCATGTCCCTTCAGCTAGGCATCTGCATCATGTCCCTTCAGCTAGGCATCTGCATCATGTCCCTTCAGCTAGGTGTCTGCATCATGTCCCTTCAGCTAGGCATCTGCATCATGTCCCTTCAGCTAGGCATGTGCATCATGTCCCTTCAGCTAGGTGTCTGCATCACGTCCCTTCAGCTAGGTGTCTGCACCACGTCCCCTCAGCTAGGCATCTGCATCATGTCCCTTCAGATAGGTGTCTGCATCATGTCCCTTCAGCTAGGCATCTGCATCATGTCCCTTCAGCTAGGTGTCTGCACCACGTCCCTTCAGCTAGGTGTCTGCATCACGTCCCTTCAGCTATGTATCTGCATCATGTCCCTTCAGATAGGTGTCTGCATCATGTCCCTTCAGCTAGGCATCTGCATCATGTCCCTTCAGCTAGGTGTCTGCACCACGTCCCTTCAGCTAGGTGTCTGCGTCACGTCCCTTCAGCTAGGTATCTGCATCCTGTCCCTTCAGCTAGGTGTCTGCACCACGTCCCTTCAGATAGGTGTCTGCATCCTGGTGAGGCGGTGCCTCTCGGGCGCAGGTGGGGCCCGGGCACGCTGGCAGCGGGCGTGCTGCAGGTGGTGCACTTTCCAACGCTGCCACCACTGACACACTTGCCGCAATTTTACCGACCACCATGCAGAAGCGTGCACAGAGCCCCGCTGCCAATCACGACCACATCTTCAGCGATGGCAGCGACTGGTCATTCTCACTTGGTGTGGGCTAATCTATTGGAGCGATTGGGCCTGGCAACAGGAGATTTTCTTCCCAATGCATTTTTTCGTGAATTTCCCAATGTGACCGCGAGGTTGCAGCTTTCCAAAACCACGTCATTCATCGGAGAAACTGTGGAGTGATTGGTATTATTTTTCTGACACGCAAGCCCTGCTCCTCTCCCCCGAGACCACCAGGGCCCCCCCCGTTTGATCGGCAGCACGGAGAGACCCCGGTCGTTGAACCCCTCGGCTTGAAGGCCAGCCAGCGGCCGAGTAGCTGTGTGATCGCTGGACGCGATTGGCCACAATTGAAAGCGAACGTGCACCCCAGGTCCATGATGGGACAGGATTTAGCGGATCCGCGTGATGTTTGGCATATCTCAGCTTAGCAAAAAGCCTAGCCTGTGGTGTAAGAGGCCTTATCTACTGTCAGTGACGTGACTGCCTCACGCGAATGTACTGCAGCCACATGAGAGCATGAGGGACTCACAAAAATATGACTGCTGCCCGGCCGATTTCCCTCCTGCTGCGCCCAAAATAAAGCGAATTTTATCCGCCAACATTCTGTGGCACGTTCACTTTCGTAACACATATGGAGAGGAACACGGTTAGCCAAGCTCCGAGGAAAAATGCAACTGGGTCCAATATTTTTCGCGCTAGCGCAAACTTTTCTTAGCTTATCTCAATGCCAAAATACAGGTCGATGAAGAATCTCAGGCCCGGGCAAGAATAAGAACCACTCAAAGTGGACCGTAGCTTCGGCCGGATTCGACAAACGTGGTTAAGTTAGACATGGTGAGTGCAACTGGAGTGGACTGACTAAACTTTTCAAACTGCAGCTCCTTGTGTCCAAAGAAACGGTCTCTCGCCTGTACTCTTATGATCTCACTACAAACGAGCTTGATTTTCGAGGCAGGCCTGTAAGGCGGAAAGAAAACATTTAAAAATATATATATAAACTACAACTTCCGGTGTGAAAGTGCATCTTCTTGCCCGCTCAGCCTTCACAAAACTTCATCTTCCAGAAAATCACAGGTCTGCATGGTGAACATCTTAGTTCTTCCACTCTTCTACTTGGTTTTCAGCCGCAGGTGGCTTAACTGTACTTGAAACCAGCATATGATGCTGCATGGGGACACCCAGATAGAAGTACATCCCTCAGTTAGCATATATCTGCAAAGTTTTATCGTGATTTTCCTGCGTGTATCCAGAATTTACCGAAGAAGACACTTCACAGTACTAACGGATATGGTAGCCCTAAAGTACGGCTTCATCTTGAAACTGATTTAGGGAAAAACATTTAAAATCCGCAGCCTCTGTTCGAAGTATGCATTTTTATTCCTGTGAAGTTCCATGGCGTCATAACGCATACAGCTGCCTAAATATTCATGCCTTGAAAATCCTAAGGGTAGGATTACCCATTTCTTAAAAAGCATCACCGGATATAATTTAGAACAGAATATAAAGCAGTGGTCTACCCATTAAAACCTTATTTTTTCGAGCCAATACATCCAAATACTGCACCAATGCCTTAATAAATCTCGTTTTGGCAGACAAAACACAAAGTTTCCTCGTTCCTTGATTTTTCCTTAACTGTTCATAATTCTCGAGTCTCCACTGATCGCAACAAAGCTACAAACAGGGTTTTTCCGTACCTGCATCATTCACAATCGCCACTGCACCTGTGGACTTTGTCAGACTTTGCTATCTGACGCAGATTGATAGGGTAGAACTTCAATGAAGCAACCGAATATTACATCCAACTTTTTCGAAAGCGAAATGGCTATTGGGGCGGTCGGGCAGGTGGCTGTTGAAATGCATTAATATGCGCAGTAGGGTAAGTCCGTGCAAGAGTCCGCACTTAACTTTCTAAAGGCTTTCACTTTTCTCCTATAAGTCTAACAGCTAAAAATTTCATGTAGCAGCTTAGCCTGAAAAATTATCTATGCATGGTCTATGTTTCAACTCGATGTCTCTGAAAGGAACTCGACACGCGCGCTTCAAAAATAAAAAGTCAAGTGCGTACTCTTGCCGGAGTGGGTCGGTAAGAGTACGCAAGAGAGGAGGCTGGAGTATGCATTGATGCCCCGCTGTGCTTTAGGTGCATAGGCCATGTGGCGAAGTTTTTTGTAGCCAAACTAGGCGATTGCATGATTTTATATCGTTTTGAATATACAAGAACTATGTTGCAACATTTGGTTTTTCAAATATGAATTACGGACTCTGTCCCGAGCGAAAATTGAATGTTCCCTATCTCTTGAATGCGCACTCTTGCCCAATGGTCTACTGCGTACTCTTGCCGGACATGCTCCCTTGGGAAGAGTCTTCATAAACATGCTGACAGGCTTTTTAGCGTGAGCTCCGGTCCTGTAGCACACTCCTAGCTCAGCTTTCTTACTGATGACAGACCGTAATACAATACTTTTGATAATAGAAGCATGGTCTACAAGTTTACCCAGTTAAGAAATATTACTGCAATGGTGCCCAGAAACTTATTTTGCTCTTTACTTCCGCGGAAAGAACAGGAGCACGTTGAATTTTGGTGTGCAGCCTAGACACTGACCTTGCTTTTTTATACAAAGGTATCTACCATCTCAGTGGTTGCTAAGTAACCAAAACAGCTGCTGCGTACTCTTATCTCCTGCGTACTCTTACCCGCCCTTACCCTATCACATGCTCAGAAAATTACGCCTTACCTTGGTACTGCAAAGGATAAAAACTACCACCACCACAACCACTAGCCGGCCTTAGGTCGGACTTTCCGAACCCACAGCCCGCGTTTGGAACGATCAAGATCCCGACAGTCTTTTCAGCCTGGTCCTGATGCCAGAGACGCCAGGCGGTAAAACTCAAAACTAATGTAACAGGTGGCAGCACGCTCTACCGCTAGAAGTCATGAAACAGCACGAAGATGAATACGGAAAGATGCAGTCAGCGGGTACAATAGCTCATGAATCCCTAGGACGTTGCCACCGGTGAAAAGGGGGAGGGGTTGTGGTTGAGACTTCAGCTCCTCGTGGAGGGAAAGCTTATCCCTTTAAAACCAGGGACTCATCAGTTTCGGACTCCGTATGATTCCCTCGCCACCTGTATGAACTTGGGGAGTTTTTCCCGAATTGGCTGAATTCTATCCAAATTATTGTGAAAAAAACGAAGAGACCTGTATCCTACACCTTTGGAACCCATGCTGATCGCTTGAGTAGCTTCTTGACTGTTTGGAAGTTTGACCTATCGGGCTCGAAAATTCCGCTTACTTTCTCCATGTATTCAAAGGCCAGAGGTCAGAAAAGGCACAAACTTGCAAACAATGTCGGAGAAAATCTGGGAAAGCCCAGATGCATGTAGAATTTCCGATTGGAGGGAGGCACACTGTTAAGGCGTGTCTTTTTTTGGGCGGCAAGACCTGTCAGGGGGGCCAAAAACCTATCATTTGGGCACCGATACTAGTAGCCTGGGGGTGGGGGGGACGGGGTATGAGAAGCAGCATTCAGACATTTCAGACACTCAGATTTCAGAAATTCCAGGGAGGCACAATAACTATTTCAGGGGCGCCGAGGATCGAACGGGGGCGGGTAAGGACCTCCCTGGATCCGCCTATGAATGATTCGGTATATTCTATCTCTATTTTCGAACATATGTCGCTAACCTAACTCCTAACCTAACCTAGGAACAGGGGGCAGGGGCCATTCTCCTTGCCCAGATCGTAATTATTGACCCTATGGCGTTGATTAGAAATAAATGACTAACATATACCTCGCCCCCCAAAATACATATACATTCTGGACGTTCCTACGCCTACCTATGTCACCGAGTATCGCATCAGTATTGCACTTGTATGTGTTTTCTTGTTGTCAGTCTGTACCGGTTATAAAAGTTAATGAAAACCTTCAGCGGCTGGCCAACTTTCAGATGAGAAAACCCTCCATACAGAAATTTCTGATCTTCTATCCAACCGTTCGGACAGAGCAGCCTAATTCTACCGGAACCACGTGAGGCGGCCTCTCCGGGCTGGAACAGAGCCTTGCACCGTGCCCAGTGAGCAGTCGGACACTCGTCTCTCACAGAGAGCACGAGGCGCGACCACTGTCACACACGCAACAATGCAGCGGGCGCCGACGCGACACTGTTGTAGACACTGAGCGTACGCACACGCAGCGTGCTCCATTCTACGCAGTGGTGGTCTGTCGCAAGGGGAGGGGCGGGGGGCGTGGAGATCGTCAAAGGTCAGCGGCAGAGATTTGCGCCGCGCCTGTCAGTGGTAAGTGGTTCTCTAATGCCGAACACGAGTGTGAATGCGAACAGGAGATAGCACTGATAGTTTTTGTATAAAGCATTGGTAGCATAACTGGTTTAAAATTAGCTTTACAACCGGTTTACTCATTCATTTGAAAAAAATATACCTAGACTTTCAGGCTGCCTTGTTCTGTCCTTAAGAAATCAGGTTAAAGTGGCATGATAGTAAGCAGGTTCATCCTTGGTTTACTCTTTTGGGACTAAATTTCTAGATTGGTACCTTGGAACGCAAAGAGAAAGCCAGGAGCGACCTGATCACTACCACGCCATTTAACCCGATTATTAATCGGGAAAATAGCACATGTGAAAGTTTTCAGCTGATACAGCTAGCAAAATTCAAATAGCACTAAAATCCTCGCATCGTATGGGGTCATGTAAAGATCGCTCCTTGAGAAGGCATCTTCATAAAATAGCTTCCATGAGAATTATGCAAGCAAGCAAGCTCACGAGGAACTTGTATTCCATTGACAGCAGCTTTACAGCAGCTCACCTTACCGCAAGTCGTGGGTTGATCATTTCCCCAGCCTCAGAAAATCGGTATGGGTTTTTTGCTTCCAGTTTTCAGGAACTTGTATAGTCAAACAACACAGGACCCGATCCGACAAGGGAAGGTAATTAGTCAGTTGACTAACCTCTAGCCCGTTTTTTTAACTCTGATCGCCAGCTCAGGATAGGTTGCCAGATTCAGGTTCAGTTGCCAGATAGCAGCCACTCGAGATACCCAGCTTGAGAGAAGAGTTCGGAGCAAGGACGTCAGACACACTCATCTTTTAGCTTTGACGATAAATAAATCATTTAGTTAAGCTCATTTCCTACACGCCACAAACAAACATTGGCCTTATTTGACCGCTGATTTGTCGCTAGATACTAACTGCCGCTCTGGGGGGTTCCTGCTTATCGCTTTAGTGGTTTTCCATGCCGATCAGCATGCATTGATTTTACCGTCTTCAAGTACGCACCAGAAATAAACGCCTCCGCCGCCGAGGTGGGGGGAAACTAAAAAAATGGGTTAAAACTCGTAGGCACTTGTTTCTTCGAATCGCTGTGGATCCCATATCCTATCCACATCAGGGAGGATTTAAACACAACATCAATTGCATTCTTATGATCTCCTAATGTGATTTATTGGGCTGAGCCACGCTACTTGTCAAACTACACCGCCCACTCGAACTACGTTTTCGGGGCGATCACTTCCCATTCAGGGGGCGGCCAGGATTTGAACCCGTGACACTTCCCTCGGCAATGAAGCGCCCTGAGTTCGGTTAAGTCAGCCGCACTCAAACTGTATAGAATTTTGGTAATAGTTGGTTTTAAACTACGTTACAACTAGGTGTTGTTTTCTGGTTCTACTGCTCAATTTTCTTCTGAGCAGACACTAACAGATCCAGCAGAAAAAAACTGATATGTGCCGGTGGCGCGTACCTATTTCGTGGGAGTACCTATGCACCTACTACAGTCACAAGGTAGCTTCAGGGCTGAAGGGTTTAGATCCCACCAAGCCCAAAGCATCTCAGCCAGCCGTGCCACTGTATTTCCGTTGCTAAAAATTGTAGACTATCAATCATTAGAACCTCGATTAATCAATTAATAATATATACCATTACACATGTTCAGATATTGGGCCATCCTGGAAGTCTGTCTAGCAGGTGTGTCTAGTGCTTAATATGTCAGCAGGCCACTTGTGAATTCCTCAGCCCTCCTGATTTGACGGTGACGTCTAGTGCAGGAGTGCAGAAGTAGCTCCCAATACGGTGCACTGAAACGGTCTCAGAGACTTCAACGCCGGTGCTGGCTGTAGTGTAGAGTGGATGGCCTCTCTACAATGGCCAGGGCGGGCAGGACGAGGAAACTGTCAATCAGTGTTGTAGTTTCTGATTCATTATTGACTGATCTGTACTAGTTTGGTGACTTAATTGTATAGGTAACACGGTGACTTGTCAGCACAATATGGAGGCTTGGTATGAAGGGTACGCTGTTTCAGGACTTCTACTGTGAGCTCATGATAGTTTATGAAAGTTCTAACTTCGGAAAAAAATGTTTTTCCATGACAAAAGTTGCATAATCATAAATTTCACCTGCAGGTGTGAGCTAACACATGTATGTATGCATGCATTTTTTGCATTGGTTATGAACATTTCTACACATGCAGCGGCTTTTTAACTTATGTATAAATGTATATATGTATAACTATACTTATGTACGTACACATGTATGTATGTATGCAGGTACTTAGGTTTATGATTCAGTCAATTAAAAGTACAGGGTAGGTGCGCATTCAATGAGATTGACATTCTATTCGTGGTAAGGCACTAATAAGTAGTCAAAGCAAAGACGGAAAATCCCTGTCAAAACTGAATAATAAATGCATTCAGTAGATACATCCCACTGTGATGATCACTCAAGAACTGGTTTATGGAAGCAAGGGATTGGTTACGGAGAACAAGCTTGACTGGCTATAACATTCGTAGAGATGGGAAGAAAGAAAGGCGCCTGTACGATGTCAAATATCCATTTCTTTATTATCCAACCAGAAAAATTATGGGAACCCTGATCACAGAAAAAAATTTAAAAAACACACAAAAAACATATGAGCAAAATTCTGCTCGATGTCGGAGACGTAAGAAATGGTATCATTTCATAAGCAGGAACAGATGCAATTAATTTAACACTCATGGTGGTAACACCAGCGTTGAAGTTTCCGTTGCACTGCATTGTAAAATTTCAGTGGTTTGCGCCAAATATCAACGTTAAGTCAGGGGGTTGAACATTACAAGCTTCTAGGACATCAAGCAATAAAAAATATATGGGAAGTTTAACTTCCAAAAACTTATTTATAGCTGAACAGGTCTAATATCTTAATACATACCCCATTGCATAAATACAAAATCACAGACCCTACCCATTCGAATACTATCTGCATAAGATTTGCTCATACAGCCAGCGTAGAGTTCTTGAAACCGTTCGTTCTGAAAGTCCGCCGGTTTTGACAGATGACAGGGTGCGATGCAGTCACGAGCGCCCTCTGGGCTGACCCGCTACGCAGCTTCGCCGCCTTCTCCGTGCCACTCCCCCGACCAGCAGCGCTGACCCTTTCAGCAGAACTCCGTCAGGCAGATCGCCGAATGATTGCGTCATTGACATTGACATTGCAGCTAATCCAGGGGCGGTGTCAGACCACTAGGCTTAGTGGTGCTACATTTATGAAACTCTTCAATGCGTGCGTCATCGGGAAATGCGCTGTTCTGAACACCCATCGGGTCACTATTTAATGCACGAAAACTAACCTCCATGGGGTTCAACATAGCTGACAGCTTGCAGCTCGCGATGTCCTCTTCTCTGTCCACACATGATCCTAAAGCATATTCATTCCTTTCACACGACTGACGCCACACCTTGGTTATACCTTGACTGCATTTGTTGCCCCTAACAAGTGCACTGCTAGTTACGGGTGAGCTTTAACCCTCGCCCCACCGGGGGGCCATCGATGGCCCCCTAAGGTTTTTCCGGGATAGGAGAAAAACGACGAGGCACAGCACTGCGGTTGAGGGCTCTACCTCTCACTGCATCATTTTCCCATCATCCCTGAAATTTTTTACCCCGGGTCACCCAAGGTCAGGTCACCAGACGAGGTCAACCAAGGTCACCTCACTTCACCTTTAGAGCTCTGTAAGAGCTACATTTCAAAGTCGATCGATTTGAAACTTCCTACACTTCATGACCCCTCCAGGTTCTACAAGGTGTATATCCGGGATTTTTCGATTTCGTGCCCTGAGGTCAGGTGACGAGGCGACCTCTCCCATTGGAAAAGCATGGGAAAAGCTATTTCATGATATAAAAGCCACAAAAATGATTGCAAATACTCAGAATGCTCAGAACAGCGTTTTTGGACACCCTTTCACGGATCCCAGGGGTCATATTTGTCCTTTGACTTTTCCAAGGTCATCCAAGGTCACCAGAGGTCAAAAACAGTATTTTGACAATAACTTTTGACCTAATTGAGCTAGAGCGGTGAAACAAACACCATCGTGTTTATCTTGTCACTGGCTTTCATTTGATATACTGCAAGGTCACTTTTTGACCTTTCGTGACCTCAGGTCATATTAGGTCACGAGGTGACCTCTGGCGGTCAAACCACTGGAGGGAGGTCTTTACGTTCCACATGGCGGAAAAAGTACTGGCAATTTGCTATGAAATGTACTTTACCAGGTCTCAATAGCTCTAATGACATAAGAGTTATGCCCAGTTTGCTTAATCATTGCATATTTGAGTGAAAATAGCCGATCTTGACCTAATTTGACCTATGGAGGTCAAACCATTGACCTGAGCACTAAAACATGCGAAGTAATTTCTTACTGAATTCACGCGAGCTTTCTATTGCACTTTGCAGATTTGCGCTAACGCCCATATTTTCGGAGTTAGAGGGGGGCCATCGATGGCCCCCCGGTGGGGCGAAGGTGGCGCCGGACCCCCGGTGGGGCGCGGGTTAAGTCAGACACCGTATCCGCCGGTGATACAAAGGCAAAGGACGGCGAGCCCTATAAAGAAACAACAGCAAAAACATGATTGTGAAGGTTTTGGGGATCATAGGCCTATTGGACACTGGAACCGCTAGACAGTTGGCAAAAAAGGGCTGAAGGGTACATACATGGTCAACACTGTATAAATAATGGCTGAATAATATTACTACCAGATGACTACAGCGGCAAGACTTTCATATATCAGCAGGACATATGACTCTGAATCACGCCCTCAAGGCCAAAGCACTCTGAGATCAGCACGCTTGTAGCTTGTTATTTAGATTTAAGGGCGCACCAACCCGACTATATAGATCAGCGCGCTTCTAACTTTTTGTCGACGAGGTATGGAAACGAGGATGGTTCCAAGACGACTTGTCTCCGGAGCATGTATTAAACGGCTGCATACGGACACCGGCTCTGCCTGGAGGCAAATATCTTTTGCAAGGGGCAAACCTCTTTTTCCGGGGTTCTTCATGCTCAAAGTACAAAGGCAAGGAAGATTTGTCCGACTTCCAGCTGGGTAAAACACGACTAAATGTGTTAACCTTCTACTAGTTGATTATTCGGCTCAAAACTCACGCTAGTCTCGTTTCAAAACAGAACTTACAATGATTGAGTTCACATGCAATAACCATACGTTTCGGAAAGGGTTAATGTTTTGTAAAATGTCCAGACAAATCTGGACGGATGGGATGGGCCACTTTTGGATACATTTTCCGGATCTGAATAGGCCTGGAGAAACTGAAAGGACATGAAAATGCATGAGTGCAAAATTTGGTCGCATGCTGACTTCTGTTAGTAAACGCAAACAAGGTTATGCCAACACAAATACAAAAAAATCGGCTATATTTCATTTTTAGACCCGCAGAAATGTATCCGTAAATTCTGCTCTATACGTTGCTATTGACACACAGGGCTACAGGATTCCTGGTTAGTAGTCTTCATTTTGGAATTGGGAAAGCTTGCTTTAAAATGTCCGAAAATAAAAGTATTGCTTAAGATTCTTAATGGCAAATCCATTATGAACAATAATTTTGAATGAAAGAAGAATTGAGCGAGCAGCGATCCCAGCACTGATGCGTTGTTGCGCAGGTTTAGGCAAAACTATTTTCTGTATTTTCCTGCGTTAGAAAATTGTGCTAACGGCACAACGTGCTTTGAAATTAAATTAAGGAAGGAATGCATGTGTCATTACTAACACAAGAAACATATATTTATCTCGGCTTTCAATGGACATGTCTTTTATCGCGCTGAATAGCAAATAAAACCATTAATTGCACACCATTAAGACGCATCTCAATGAGCCGTTTTAACATGCTTTCACATGAGGACTCCGACCTCTCGCGAGCATAGTTGACTTCCGTGGACAGTGCTGGTCTCTCGTCTTTGTCATGAAGTACTCTATATCTTAAAACACTACTTATATTACAAACCATCACTAGAATTTTAACGACTTCGAAGAAATAAGAGACACATTTTAGTCACACTTAAGAAGATTTAGGGAGACTAATGGATATTGCTTATAACCAATGATTTTCGGTTAGTGTTAGGCCTGATTCAAGACGGGTAAACTTCTTGCTTAGGTACCATAAGAAACATGTTCTTAAAAGCTCACTTTCAATGCAATTTTGATGCATCTTAAATAGGCAGTTGATATGTTTCGCAGAGATGAGCCGACGAGAGTGATTAGAAGTTAATTATTTGTTGATTTGTAGGTCTCATCGGGTCCTAAATGCGAAATTGAGCACACTCACCGAGGTCGTGGCCCACTCTGTGACAAAGAATTTGCGTAATCATCTACTGCCTAATGAAAATTCTAATAAAGGGCTGTGCCCGAATATATGATCACAGTGGATTTTCGTTCCAAAGTTGGCACAATCTCTAACACATTATATTGAGAACTGTTCTAAATATCCGTTGTTTGTTGTTTTCCAATAAGAAAATGAGTGCATACTTTGGGAGGGCACCATTAAAGTTCATGGACACCTGACTGGACTTGGAAGGAGTGACTGGTCTCCACCTCCGCTCCCCTGCCAGCTCCGTCAATTCCTGAAACGCATCAACGTAGTCTGCCTCTTGGCATCAGAGCAGACACCATGCTGCACCTAACACTGCGCAAACAAAGTTCTATTGAGGAGGCGCCAGATTGGCTTCGTTTACATCCCGGCGCCTCAGGAATTCCAGAATGCGCCCGGCTCATTCTGACGGCCTTCAGACGCTCAAAAGTAGGAGTTTGGCCGCGTTCTTTGGTTTCAGCGCTTCTGGCTCGCCCTTGAACAAAGTTAGATGCACTGGCTTTTATCAACTTAGCATGAGTGGCCCTGGCAGCGACCTGGTTCGTGCAGAAGATGGCCGCCCTTGCCCAGTGTACAGATTTAAGTCAGGGTCATCAACGTCACCAGGAAGACACTCCTGAACAGATGCAAGACACTTCCGCCTTTTCTGATTCCACTGCGCCCCAGTCGCTGGTAAGTGCAGGTATGTACTGTGGGTTTGGACGTCTACCTGACAGGGATAAGTAAAACCCAGAGACGTTGGAGAAGACATTGATTCCTATACCATGGTGCCCAGAGCTACTTCGCTGATTACCATATTTAAGCATGGGTCACATTATTTTAGGTATATACGGTGTGGTGCTCTGAAATTCAAAACATCAACCGTCACCTGAAATCAAAGTCACGTAGGCCTATTCACATGATATACCTCTCAAACATCAACCAGGATTATCTCACTTCTTCTGAAGTCACTTTTATTGGAAGTTCGCATAGAATGGGTCCAAGTTCTGTACCGTTCTGGTTAGATCCAGAACCTGTTACATAGCAGCTGTTCTAGTGGCCGGTGCCCTTTAAGTCTGTTTTCTGACCTTGCTGCACGTCATCTCTGCACAGGTCATATATAGCGTCGCGGATACATTCTTTGATGATATTCCTTCCTATCAACTTTTCCTCTGATGCTGATGGAAGGAATGGGGGCGCCGGGTGAACCCCGCTCCTACCTCTTATCTATAGGACACGAGGTTGAATCAGTGGGTTAGAGGGCCAAGTCGCTGCTAGCAATGCCTCTGTAACCCTGCAACCGAGCGGAGCGCACTGAACGGCACATTGGACGGGATGGAAAGAGTTTTGTTTCTTTCGCGACACGGAATGAAACATGAGAGTTGTTATGAGAATGTCAAGGAGAAGAAACGAAATAGAGTGAGACATGACCACTTGTTGAATATGTTTTGGGGACAGGGTGGAGCGTGGCAGATTTAAGTACGATGTGACAATGGGCGCCGAAAGCGGGGGGGGACGGGGGACGCGTCCACATGTTAGACAATCAGAGGGAAGTCCCCCCAATTTTCGGTCCATCGTCATTAATGCTGTCAGGTACCGAATATGCTCAAAATTCGCCTCCCCGGTCAGCACCAGCCTGGGTCCGTCCCCCTGTAAAAATCCGCGGCGGCGCCCTGGATGTGACAGTGTGAGTGTCTATACTGGTCCACTTGTGCCTCTACTTAATAATATGTTTAGCTCGTTTAATGCATCACATGGGAAAATTCACCAATAACCGACCATCTCTGATGAATAGGCTTTTTGGAGCTGCAAGGGGTTTGTGCGAGAAGCGTCCTCGTTGTTTTCCCATTAGCAGAACAAAGAGTAGAAGGCCCAGTCGTCCGGATAGACGCTCCTCATCTTCGCCTGTCCTTGGCACAAAGCAAACATGATGAGGCCGTTGGCTTGCACAGGTGTTGTTCCAAGCGGGAAAGTCCCTGACACTTACATAGCTCAAGGACCATCGTACCTGGCGCCTCAAACTACACGGAAGAGAGAAAGAACCGTGCCGAAAGTCAGATGGCCAAATACGTTGCGTCTGTTTTTGGTGAAGGCGATTGTTACGATCGCGATTATTTTACCATGGTTGGCATTTTCCCTTGGTGATGTATTCATGCTGCTATTCAGTAACTTATTCGCTGTATCATCGCTAATATATTTTCCAGTTGCGCGTTCAACAAGTTGCCGTGAGCAGGATTTAGAGTTTCCTTACATAACTAACCTCTAACGCTCGAGTCCGACCCTCGTGAACCCCAAACCACAGCTTGCATGATTCGAACACTGAGTTTGGAAGGTCATGAGCAAAGCAACTATGACAAAACTATTCGAACAGGATGCTGCTGAAAAGAAGGATACCCCCGAAATGTGCATTAAGCCCATGGAGTGAGTCAAAATGGCCGCGAGGCACCAACATCTTAATAGAATCATTGATACAATCTAAGCACATTCATCGGATTAAACTGTTGTAAACGAAGTCAATCTAACTGGCATTAGCCGACAACAAAATAACTATACATTGTGGCAAACTCAAGCCTGTATGTAACCTATCACTCAGATCAATTTGTCATTTCAAAGAGACAGTAGAAAATATTAAATAACATTAAAACCATTGCAGACGACAAAGTAAAAGAACATCAGATATTATAGCGGAATAAGATCAAAAAGTTATTTCTAACAATATTTCAAATCCGGTCTTAAGTTTGGTATTTAGGTTTGGTATTGGTATATACTTACGTTTGAATGCCCTTAAATGTCAGCTTTATCCGAGCTATTTTAACACCAGCAATAAATTGCCTTCGTCCCGCAATCAAAACTATAACTCTCACTGCTAACCTTCTCACGGCGCATCTGCCCATTATAATGGGAAGGAGTCAAAACTTTTGATTTATCAACATCTCCTGAGTGTTTAGCCCTCGGCAAAATCGATCCACGAGAGAATT
The DNA here is from genome assembly GCA_034440635.1 of Lepas anatifera. Taxonomy (NCBI): domain Eukaryota; kingdom Metazoa; phylum Arthropoda; class Thecostraca; family Lepadidae; genus Lepas; species Lepas anatifera. Next base: position 164,196 of record JAOTON010000160.1, read on the forward strand.
ATCTATGTTTCATTATTGAGTGGAACCTTGTTCAGCCTGTAGAGGGTTATAATTGGACGTATGAGTTCCGGCATGCCTGGGTGATCATTTTCAATTGGGCTGGCGAAAGGCCTTAGCAGATCCAGTGGTGTGATCAAAAGGGTCCTCCCTAAAACCCCAGATTGTCCCAGACTTTCTTTAAAAAGCACACAATATTTCAAAGTTTTTTTGCTATGCTAACCCCCCCCTCCTTCCCCCACAACCGGTCCAGGGATATTGGGATATTGGGCCATACGGGGCATCGCCAGGAGTGCAGTTTTCGGTCGTTCACTCCGTCTGACACAATCCCGCCGGACTGTATTTGGCATTCGCTACGCCTTTGCAGAGGAATACTTTCTAATTGAGAATATATATCATATATGCTCGGCCTCAGTAAGAAAAATATATCCTGTGAAGCTTCAAACTACACAGCGCAGACCAATTGGGTGTAAGGAAACAATGGTTTACAGGATATAAATCAGACATTGAAATACTGCGAGCCTATAAATAATTGTTGTATATAATTGTACGAACCACCAGTTCCAAGTAAATAAATCGAATTTCAATGTTAATAAACCCAAGAATTAAGTAAAATACGAACTATGTTCTCATTTATCTATGATAGTGATGAATTGATGCCAAGAGGTATTGAGCCGCGTTCGTTGTTAAGTTGTTGGATAATAGGTGTGATGATTAAGGGATGGCATAGTGGGCTTAAAGTTTTCGCCGAACGAATTACGTCATCAAATCCGGATTGGAATTCACAAGACGGCGTTGCTGAACATTTAAGACATATCAGAACATAGCGACTCGACAGCACAAATAACAGGAACACAGGCTTATGAAAATATAAGCCAGTAGGAACAAGTTCGACGCACAGAGATAAAAATTGAATTCTGTCAAAAACCAATCGCAATTTTTAGTCACACATTTCTATCAAATCGGTAGAAAATGGTCTCACAGCAGCTCAGTTTTATATCTAAGAGCCAGCTGGCAGAATGCAACCAAAATATGGTTTACTACACACAGTCTTGACTGTGGTGAAAAACTGAAGAAGTGCATGTGCACCGAGATATGTGCTGGTATCGCTTCAAACAGACGCGTAGGAACGGAGAGGTGCGCGGCGTCACCCCCAGTTCAGAATCTTAACCGTCCATCATATGACGTTAAATGGAAAGAAATGACTTCAGAATACACATTCTCTCCTCCCGAAATGTTCTGGACATTCCTACACACGTTCCTACTTCAATGGACTAAAATCATGCCAAATTTGTTACAACTTTAACCATAAATGGTTTGTTGGTCCAAAGATCATATCAAACAGGAAGCAGGTTTGTTCTAGGCAGTGGTTAGTAATCCGATAATGTATGAACATATTACGATAAATATCCCAGGAATGGAAAATGTCCTTTTTTCACCCGCGTCCTCCATTCCAAGTGGTACCAAATCAGCATTATTGATCGATATCAGTCCAAAACTACAATTCACCCGCAATTTTGTCTTTCACATTAGGGAAGAAAACCTTAACGGACTGTTGCAAGCTCCAAATACAGTACGTAATCGTGATAAAACCCCTAACCACTCAGCGCAAAGCCAGCAGGAGCAAAAGGAACAGTTTGATGTCTGAACGAATAATCATTACGACGGGCTTCTGACCGCCACGAGAGGCATCCTATCGTGACTTTTCAAGGAGTGAGATTGCAGGACTCGTTATCACACCATTGCAGGCAGTCAGTCTTGAGTAACAGCGGGTGGTCGACCGACGTGCAAACATGGCCCGCTGCAGGGGCTGCAGAGGAGGCGGTCACAGCAGAAGGTTATATCCAGTTTATCGTATTTGTTTTACGATTGCGGCACGTGTCTTGAGGTAATTTAGCTAAAACCCGACAACTAGATGTGGCTGAGTCCCGGAAATAGCTGTCTTGCTCTATGGTTCAAGTTAGTATTCGATCAAACGTCTGGAGAGCCGTTGATAGCGAGAAACAAGTTGTTTTTTGCCATTAACCAGTTTTTTTCAGGCGCATGCAGCAGGTGGAGCCTGGCCGTTTGAGCGGTCGCCACTTACTTGTCAGGCAGAAGACTCTCCTTCAACGGCCGTATCATGATGGAGGACCCAAAAGGGTCGTGAAGCAGCTTCGTCATCACCATGATATCCGACGTTTCCAGCGTCTGCGGCGGAAGGCACTGGCGCTCGCGTGTGTAACCGGCTCGGAGCTGGCACGTGCAGCCGTTTGGACAGAGGACGCTGGCGGCCGAATCGCGCGGGTTGACGCCGCAACTGGCACTGTGCAGCAGCAGCTGGGACGCCGCTTCCGCGCGCGCGCAGCTCTCTGTCCTCCCTCCGCTCTGCCGCTCTTCCCCGGCGCACGCTGGCTGTAGTGAGGAGCGGGCAGTCCGCCCGCGACCCGGCGCCTGAGCAGGACTGACCTTGAAAAAGGGCAGGCCGGACCGACCCGACCCGATCCCACCCCTCCCCCACCCGCCCCCCTTCGCAGACCCTGTTCCCGCCCCCGCCGTTGCCGGGCGGTTGGCAGTGGTTCGGAGCGACTTCAAGTGGACAGGTATTGATTGCACTGCCAGAAGGGTCGTGTAGTCAGTATGGTCGGGTGTCGTAGCGCCTTATGCTCTGTCGGTAAGAAAATAAGCAGGAAGAAATTAGGGTGAAATAGATTAGTTCACTCATATTTGTTAAAAACCATAGAGCAAAAGTTATTATTTGGCAGGGTCATGCCCGGAGTATGCGAAATTGATACTAGATCCGTTCGTAGGTGGCAGCATAGGCGGATCCAGGAGGCACGGGGACACTTTTCCTAAACCCGATCGATCCTCGGCAGCCCCCAGTTAAATGGGCACAACGGCCTCCCCGCTCTGAAAGGTCGATGGCGTCCCCTCCGATGTTACTTCCATATTGCGAGTATCGGCGCCCTCACGATAGGATTTGGCGCCCACCTGATGTTTTCTCATCCAATAGGGCACCTCCCGGTCGGGATGGCGGCCCCCTTCCCGACCACGTGCCCTCCTCCCTCCCCCCTATCGGAGGAAATATGGGCCCCAGAATGGGGAATGCCGGGTCATCATATCCCCCTAAATACCCGCCCCGGTGGGCCTCCGATCCAGCTTCGCCCTGTTGGGGGGGGGATGGGGTTTGAACATCCCTCCCTCGAACTCGGCTCCTATGCGGGATAGCAAAAAACGCGAATGCCGGTGGATAGCCCATATAAATGCATAAATAACTACATCAGTCACTTTTGGCTCAGGTCAATATTGATGCCATGACAGGTCAAAGGAGGTGGCATGTTAGATAAGTTTTGTTGGTCTCTAATGTCTCACAGGGTTCTATACTAGGTCAAAACATAAAAATGATCTGACCTAAGGTCAGGACAAGGTCACCATCTGAGCTAGTAGCATAGTCGATATGAATATCAATCGATTTGCAATAACAATCGAAACATAATGGTATTGAAATAAAAGCGGCATCATTATTTCATGCATAGTTATTGACCAAGTCTGAAAACTTCTTAAGTAGCCCCCGATGACATCTCAGAGGTCATAAGTCCAAACTTGCAGTTTGACCCTATAAAGGGGCCTAGGATACCATTATTTGGAGAATACGAAGGTATTCCACGTAGTATCTTCAGAAATAGAGCAATTTGTTGTCAATATCCGATTTCCCCATGCATTTCCAATTGCAGAGGTCATGATCTGTACTTGACCCTAGGTCACTGATATGAAAAATCCCGGAAAAATGTAGCACTCGGTGGGCCCATTATGTCGTATAAGTTTCAATTCGATCGAAATGTTTCAGTTCGATCTTCGTGCCGCCGAAAAACCCGAGGGGGTGTTCAAACACCCCCCACCGGAGCGAGGGTTACCACCCGCAGCGATGGAGCGGGAGCTGTGTCAATGTGTAGTGGAGGGGATCCTAAAGTGCCCCACCCTGAACCCAAAATACCAAGAAGGTTCGAGAAAAACACGCAGTTTGGTTTGTGCTGGCTATGGTGATTTACGTTATAGCCAAACTTCATTGACCTAGTTCAATAACTTCAAGGTTAAGCCAGGTCATAAATGTGTAAGATTGACTGCCTTGGGGGATCTTTTGAGAATTGCCGTGATTGTGCAGATACAAGCCGCAAAAACATCGAAAGTCCACGAAGGTCATGGAGAGAAGGGTCACGAAAAATCCTGACAACTACCGCTCTGTTTCACTGCTGCCTCTTTGCGCCAAAATTTTTGAAAAATAGTATGCAACCAGATTTACCAGACGTCCGGCCTCATCTTGCTCCATGTCAGCATGGATTCTTGCCAAATAGATCATGTCAATCTAATCTAGCATCTTTTCTGGCACACGGGTGGAAAGCCATTTCTGACAGCAGTCAGCTAGACGCAGTTTACACAGATTTCTCGAGCGCGTTCCAAAGTGTTAACCATCGTCTTTTATTGTACAAACTGCAGCAAATGTATGGTATTGACAACTTAGCGTTGAGATGGTTGAGTTCTTATCTTGGCAGACGTAAGCAGAGAGTGGTGCTGAACGGAAAAGTTTCGGATTGGGCTCGTGTGGCCTCAGGCCACCAGAGGGAGGGCTCATCTCTCCGTTGTTGTTTTCAGTTTTCGTAAACGACCTGCCACACGTAGTTTCTACCAAGTGTTTACTTTTCGCGGACGATCTGAAAATATTCCATCAAGTGAAATCCCAAAATGACGTTAACACGTTACAGAAAGACCTGGACGCAGTAACAAGTTGGGCTGCTGCCTGGAAGATGAATCTAAACGCCTCAAAATGCAAGTCTTTCAAAATCTCTTTAAAACGCAATATCATTGATTCGGCCTATAAAATCAACGGAACAATTTTGGAGAACGTTTCTTCCATAAAGATTTGGGAATCATTCTTGACCAAAGCTTACCTTTTCCGACCATATAAACTCGATGGTTTCCAAAGCATACAGATCACTCGGTTTATTAATCAGAACCTTCAGACAGCCTCCCTGGATGTAAGCTGGATAAGAAGGCCGCTTTGGCGGCTTTTAATGCAAATGTTCGGTCAGTTTTAGAGTATTGTTCAGTGGTTTGGGCTGGAGCCGCAAAATGTCATCTGGATCGTGTGAAAGAATCCAACACAAGTTTTTGATGTGGCTTGCGAACCATGTTGACCCAGCCTGTCCATCATTAGGTTACGAGGAATTGACGAAGTTTTATGATGTTCGTACTTTATTGGCAAGGCGTGTACAACATGACATTTTATTCACAAGCAAGGTTTTTAGAGGTCTCATCGCATCATCTCATCTTTTGGAATGTTTCTCGCTCCATGTACCATCTAGAACTACCAGGAATGCTAGTGAACTTTTTTAAATGTGCCTTTGGGTAGGTGAACACGATACAATCATGTGTGTTTGTGGGGCTCCTCGCGTTGTTAATAACTTTTTAGCGTTCTCCCAACCTGCGATATTTTGACGGATCCCATTGGACGACTTAAAAGTGTATCGCCTTTTTACGACTCTACAAACAGCTTTTAGGTCAGTGACCAGATTGATTATCTGTGTTTGTTGTGTTAGAAATGTTTTTGCCGTTTTAGGAGTAGGCTGTTGGTGATTTGATTTTTATCTTTCATTGACTTCACCTATAATTGGGTATGTGCCTGTTGGTGATTAATCTTACGGATACGAGAGCAGGTTTCATACAATATTCGCAAAATATTGGAGTGAAGATGATTCAAGGTTAATTGACTTTTGGCAATTACACCTGCACTGAAAGCGGTGTATGGATCTTCACCTACCTTCATGACAGGTGAAGATCCAAAATGGAGTCAATGCTCCACTGAAAGCGTTAAACTTAAGGATTAGACCTAATTCTATCATTGGTGTGCAAAAAGCGTTTCTTTGCGATGTGCAGCTCACACGACTGCCAGGCAGCTCACAGTTCATGCCAGGATGTCAATGTCTGTCATCAAACACACTGGAAACAGAACATGTGGGATGTCCACATAAGGGCCTCTGGCTGTTGAATCATCGAGCACGAGGATGTGCGTTTCCAAAAAGAATCTGGAAGTTGAGACTCTGAGACTCGGCGCACCAGCCTCTGCGCTCCCGCAGCGTCCCCCTGGTATCGCGTCATCTAGAACCTGCGGTAACCTCAACTCTGTAATGGGATTTCCCGATACCATGTGTTGATGGGTTGTGCCTGATATTTTGGTTTTGGAGGGGACAGCGCCGGGCACTGGGTGCCAGGCAGGGTTTTTTTTGTTCAAGAAAAAAACTGGGGATCGTCCTTTGGCCTGAGTCCGCCAATATTTGGATTGTCTTCTACCGAGGACCAGTGCACTTCTAGTTTTGAATACGCCGAGGCCTGCTCCCCGTTCGACAGGTGCTAGTATTTTCTTTACTGAATGCTACCACGTGCCTTTAACTCAGCTGATTGTACAAGACAGGAAGCAAACAAGCCCACTAGAGAAAGCAAGGATCCCTCCCGACTTCTGAACTGCGCCCCTTGAGGCCTGATAGTGTCATGTTCCGTCTTTGATCTCGTTAAAATTTGATGTGATATTTACTGGGTCGGAGGAGTGCCCTTCTTTTTTCACTGGTGACAGGGGAGGAGATAACAAGTAACCAGAAAGAATGCCAGTCGGTCAAATGCAGCAAAATCGCCGCACAAAGAGCATGGAGATGTCTCATAAAGCCAGGCACTCAACGCGTCAGGAAAAGTGCCCCAAGGACTGGAGGGCACCCCTTGTCTCATCAAATAAGGCATTTGATCTGCCCGGGGAGCGACCAGCGAACGGAGGGTACTCATTATCTCATGAGACCAGGCACTCAAGATGTTAGGGGGCCAGAGGGCACTCTTTGCGACAGGAGCCCTGTTTGGTCATAGCTAAGTGGCTGCTGCTCCCCAGTTACCGGTGATGTAGGTCTGACTGGTTTATCGTTTTAGGCATTTAACTTATGGTTAATGACTAACTGTCACTTTTCATCAAGCTACCCCTTCCCTTATAAGGGATGGCTGCCACGCTGATGGCAGCTGCATGCGTTTCGTTCTAAGCCATGAGCACAAGATTTGCAGCAGACTGCAGCACTATATTATGAATTGGGGTCGCCGCACAACAGGGTGGGGTACCGGGAGATGACAGGCCGACGCCACTGAAGCGGGCCCGCTGCACAGGCTCCTTGTCTGTACTTCAGTCACATGGAAACATCTCACCACTCTGAAACTGTCCCGGTCCAGTTTTATGTCTCTTGCAAGCTCAATCATCGTAGTTAAAAATGACGCTATACGAGACTGGGATCAGAAAGGCTGGGTGACATTGAAGGCAACAGCGCTCCCTTCGGACAACAAGCACAGCTGATATGGTCCTTTCCATTTGTCGCTCGTCATGGTTGCGCGGAGGACGTGTTTTATTCCACGAAACGTATCAGCGCCGGAATCGTGGACCCCATCTAGCATCCGCCCCAGAACCTCCGGCTACAGGCGTGGCCAAATATTCGGCAGGAGAGTCGCCGTACTGTGGTGGCCAAAATCGGCTACCAAGCATCTATATTACTTTAAATGTACCATGTACATGTGTATGAAATACCAACCAGCCTGAGGCCGCAGTTTTCTGCCTCCCTGGCCACACCCCTGCATCTGGCCATGAGCTAGCAGACTGGAGTGGCCTCGTATCTGGCAGCCTCTCGCCGGGATGCCAGATTCAGGGAATCGGTAAACGATTGGACCGAGTAGCACCGTTTGATCAGCCGGTGGTCTGCGGCGACGCGCCGGCGACGGCGATGCCCTCAGGGCACTCAAACCGGTCTGAGGATCTATAGCGACCCTCACACGCCGAGACAGGGCCCTCACAGCCCATTTTCCAGCACCGCCAGACTCGTTCCAAAAAAATAAACAATTTTGGGTGTTTAAAGACGATTCTAGTTGGCAACGGTTTTGGGATTTTTTCAAAGGTATCGATGGAATTTCAAAGAGTTTCAAAGAAAATTGAAACATTGTGAAAGTCTGGCTTCTCCCAGACAGATAGCCCAATTCCCAAGATACGAGCTATACGAGCTGATACCACCAGTAGTTCAAAATGATACTTAAGGGACCATAGGCGGATCAAATATTTCCTATCAGGAGGACACCTGATCAGGGAGTCGTCACCCCCTCCCCCCTTCCTCCATAGCCACCTGGATCTGACCATCGGAGACATACGGAGTAAATGGCCAGTAAGTCGAATATGCACTTAAAATTATGATATTTCGTGCCTAGAATTTGACAATAAATTTGTTTCTGTAATTGAGACCATACAAATAATTAATTGAACCTTAAAATCTGAACCTCAAATGTAAACTGAATACTAGCACCAGTGGGGTGAGGTGGCTTAGTGGATAGCACCCTTGTCTCCTAAGCCACTGGTCTTGGGTTCAAATCCCAGCGGAGCCTCTGAATAAGTCATCCCCAAAATGCTTTCCAGCAGGGTGAGAGTTGGCGACGCCGTAAAACCTTGGCAGTTGGTGCGTCTTTAAACATCAACAATTTTTATTATTTGCAGCACCAACTACTAAAATCGTCTGACGTCGATATTTCTTTCTCTGTTGGCCACGATCTTTATTTGACCTCTGGTGACCTCACCTTTAACCTGGCCTAAAGATGGTTCGCCTAACTTTACTGTATCTCCTTAAGAGCTTTCGAACGCCTTTTCCAATATTTTCTCTGACTTCCTAGGAAATGAGATGCGCAGGGAGCTAAGGTATGCCCAGCTGGGCACGTCACGTCAGGAACTCTAGCGAGGGTGGGGGGGAGGTGAAGCAAGCTGGTTATTTAGCCTGAGATTAGTGCGTGGTTATTCTCGGCACGCCAGAATCGCTGCAAGAAAGTGGGACTTTTCCGACGTTGCAGTGGCTGCACCCTGGCTATTCGCCAGTATATCTCGTATGTGTTGCGCGGGAACGCTAGGCTGCAGTTAGGGGGTTGTGCAACCATCCCCTCCCCCATCATCCGCCGGTTCGTTGAGTCCTGGATGTTGGGTATAACAGTGACGGATACACAGGGGGCTATGGGGCTCACCCCCCTCCACCACGAAATGTTACAGTATCTATAGTTCATGCATAGCCGGAGGCTGTTCCGAGGCAAGTGTGGGGAGGCTGGAGCCCCTAGCCCCTCACCTCCCAAAATGAAGTGCTGGATCCGCCACTGGTTAAGTATAAAGTTTTAGTTTACTTCGGAGAGCACCAGGTGGAGCCAAAGCTAACATAATTGGTTGTTCGTGACTTGGGGATGATTGAACAGGTGTGGACTGTCTCAAAGCGATCGACTTTTCAATATTTATGGAGTTCATCCCATATTTGTTGAGTACAGAATGCGAATAATCTTCAAAGGAATGTTTACAACAGATGAGACGCCAGATGTTGAACTAAGCTTCTCTCATTAGGTGAAGATTACCGCAGGTTTCGGATGACAATGAAGGAAATGTGCGCTATATGACCACAGAGATCTGTGCGAGCTTAAAACCAAATAATCAATAGATACAGTACGTGAAATAGGTCCGTATTCCACAACTGGCAAAACATTTCACCCAGAAACTTAGTAGATGCACATTTTACTTCGCACAGAGTCTCTTGGCAAAAATTTCCTTGGTGCCAGCTTTGATCACTCACATGCTTCGGCCATCGACAGAATCAGCAGCTTCCTCCACGTGAGCCGTAAGTTGATAGGGTACAGCGGCTGACCTTCAGCTGATCTCTACCGATTCTTCCTGTTTGGTTCCACGAAATTCCTGCGCAATTCACAGGGGCTGTGCCTTAGTTGCGTGTGCAGGTGTTTTCTCAAGTGGCGTTGGAGCGTAACCCTGGATACGGGGTATTCCATCAGTCTTTTGCCAGTTTTCGCTTTGATGGATATTATTCCATCTCTGCCGTTGTCGCGAACGGTTTTGACTATCCGACTCAAACCAAGTACCTCACACAGTCACAGCAGCTTCAGCAAGACACTGTATTGTGACTGCGAGAGACTTCAACTGGGATGATCCTTGTGGATGTCAAAAGCCTTCCGGGCAGCCCTGATCTGGGTCATCCTGCATAGGTCACGCCAACATTGCGACAGCATGCTGACAGAGACACAAATATCTACGAAGGGGGCCTCATAATATGGGCGTCGAAAGTGTTACACGTAAATGTGCCTGACCCGGCTTGTGAAATGAGCGGGATATCTATCGGTAAAAAAGCAAAACAACGTGTAAGTCGATACTCTTACGGTAGCCAACTAAGAGAGACCCTTATTTACTATAAACGGCGTGGGGAGGAAGGGGGTTAGTTGGTCTAGTGGATAGCCTTAAAATTTCCTACGCCACCGGTCCCGGGTTCAAGTCCCGACGGAGCCTTTGAATAAGTCGATCTGATCCCCCAAATCCCTCCCAGCAGGGTGAGAGTCGGCGACACCGTGTAGCCTCCGCAGTTGGTGTGTCGCTAAACCCCAACAATTATTATTGTAAACATCGTGATGAACTAGCTTTCTCTAGAATCAACTACGTGACTCCTATTTTCTTTTTTTATAAAGATAAATTAATGTATAGTCATCATTTAAGTGCGAGTAGTGCTTGGGTCCTACTTCTTACTACGATGTTTATCAAATCGGTATCAGAAACCTATCAAAAAATATGTGTACAAGATGAAAATTATCGCATTTGGCATCAGTAGGCCCAGTTAACACGCGTTTTCTCTGTCGGCCGAGACTCCGCTCCTCGCGCCCCCAAATGGCTGCGCGCATGCGCAGTGCCGGGCTGTCTTTTGGCGGGGGAGTGTAAGCTGTAAGATTGGGATAATGATAATTTGGAGCTCTAAAAAGATGGGAGTTGAGTTCAGAAAAGGCAACGGCTATTTCTGTTCTAGCCCAATCTTACAACGTGGCCCAGAGAGGGTCATCCCTGGCACTGCGCATGCTCACTGCCGCTCAACGGTGTGAAAAGCGAGCCTCGGTCGGGTAAGTGGTCGGCTCAGAAACCGGGTATAAACCTGAGAAGTGCCTTCCGATTGGTGGCATAATTATTTCAGTGGTATTAAAATGCAATCACCTTATATAAGTGTCGCCAGCTACGAAATAGTGAGGCGACCAGTAAAGCTTCAATCACCTCCTGGCTGGAATGATTCCTGCTTAAAACCAAAACTGGGAAAATTTTGGCGCATTGTTGCCTTTCCCGAAAATGTTTAAAAGATGCAGGACGGCTTTCCAATTTAGCTGAAACCGGGACGTATTCTCAGTGAAAAGTCGAGGTCTATCTTTTTGGATAATAAAGAATATACTGCATGCTTCCTCGCACAGTTTCAAAACTAGTTAACTTATAACGTATCGGGAAATACTTCAGTGAAAGGTAGTTGGTAACTTTTGGGATAATCGAATCTATGGAAGACGCGATACAGAAATTCCATGCACATCGCGACTTCATCACACCTACGCCTTATCTTTAAACTGGTCAGCAAACATCAACGACTAGATTTTCTTTCAAATCATATATCACGGCAAGCTAAAAATACCTAGAGTCAAATAACCAGATATTCTAAATAAATATTTGCAAAAGTAGCCAGACCTGCACATGACATTAATGGGAATGCCTATAACAGTCACCATCTAATGACAATGGTTTCAGAGTTTCTTTATTTTTGCGGTTCCCATGCCATTGACCTTCAAATCTCGCAGGAGTTTCTCGATGAATAGATGCGGAAGTTATTTGCTTCATTCGGCATTGAAGATCTTAATCCACCTGGCTCCAGCATTAGGCTACTGATTATGATCCAGTGATGTCATCTTGCTCGGGATGAAAAATTAATGGTCTTTGTCTGAACATGCAGGAGTTTTAGGCAAAGCCTGTCAATGCGGTGTGGAACAGCACTTTATGAAAACAAAAAGGAAGGGTTTTGGACTTCCCACCTCACCTGTTCTATTTCGATTAAGTGAGCCTCGTCTGCATTCCTGGCTTTAGGGTTGGCGTGAAAAATGTCGAACTAGTTTCCAGCTTAAGTTTCTTGCGTCCCCTCTATTCCTTTTAAAGACTGAGCATAATTAGTATTTTGTATCTTTGAATCTTTGTATCTTTAGTTAAATTACCAACAGGTCATACGATACCCAATTAAATGTAAGGTCAACAGAGATAGAAAACATCATGGGCTAAACGCCAGAAGTACTATAACACAGTGGACATCATGCAAAAACTGGCTCTGTTGCCGTGAACACTGTTACATTTTCTTCAATGGGCAAAAGGGTCACATAATAAATCGCTGTTTGGTGACTTATCTAAAAATAAGTTAACCAGGCGCGGGATGCGTGTACAAACTCCTGAAGCGACAGTATTAACCTTACATGATGGAATATGAAAGGGTTGAACGTGAGGTTCTGGTCAATCTACATGAAACATGAATAACACAACTGTTTAAAAGATGGGATGAACCAATAAGACCCCTAAAAAACTTACATAAAAACATTATATCACTCCTCTGACACCTGGCTTGCAAAGATTCCACAACTTAAAAGTGAAGCAATTGAGCATAACCAAGTCAGGAACTAGTGGGCTCAGTGCTGTTTGCAAGCCACATTAGAAATCTGTGCTGCACCCTCGACACGCGAACAAGATGACATCTGGCTGCACCACCCCAAATAACAGAACAATATTCTAAAATGGATCGAACGGTTGATTTTACTATATTCTAATTGTCTTTAAGTAATTTTGGATGTTTCAATCTGAGTGTCAATCAGAGAGTTTTAATCTGCTTCTTTGTATGTATTAGATTTGTTGTATTCAACCGCATTGCCACGCTGCCAAACATGTTTTTTAAGCAGATTGTTATTGATTCTGCACCTTTTTGTAGAACTATATCTATATTTCGCAACTTTGATCCACGCTCTCTTAATGTTTCCAGCACCTGGACGCAAAGGAGCTCTGTGCTTTGGTAGCGCGTGGTGTTAATTACCAGCTGTCTAATGAACTGGAACTGATAATCTTCGACAACGGACCTAGTCAACTGTCTAACCTTACAAGCTTATCATCGAAGCCTCTTTTTTGTTCCAGTTTCAAAGCACCTGGCCGAATACAAACTAACGACGGAGCGGTTCCAATTTAGCCGGTTCTGCCCAGGACTCGACTTTTCGGGCTTCAAACACTCCGTTTGGTGGCCAGGTCGTTAATGCCTTTCCGAGTCTTTCCGACGTGTCAAACTAGCAGCGCTGTCCCGAAAGTTCTACCCTGGGACAAGTCACTGACCGAAGAGGAGGTCGGAGGTAACGAATTCACGTATATTTATGTATAACCATCGAGAAAGTAAGGGCAGCATACGTCTACCGGCCTGCGTTATCAAAGCATTCAAGGTGCTGCTTTTGTAAGATTCATTTGTTCCGATTTGAATTTTGGACCAGCCATCCATGATTTTCACCTTTACGAGATTCATTTGTCAGACTGAGCGGAAATAATTTGCCGGTCTCGCATTTACTCCCGATTCGAAGCTGCTCATTCGAAATGGTTCGCAGGAAACCGTTTGAATCATGCCGCCCCGGAAATACCGGGAGCGATCAAAGCGATACTTTTTGTGAAGCTGGATGAATCGAACCTTCCTGTCGTGAGGGGACCTTAGCTGGACCACACATGGTAATCCTGCCTGCTATATAACGTGGACTGGAATCATCAGCTTGATATTAACAGCGTCTTGGAATCCAAAAGTGAAGTTCTCAAGCTCCATTGAGACCTCACTTTCACTGATTTCTGTTCTAAGTCAAGAATAAAACTTTACTGGTAAAACAAGGCGTGGGATTTACCAGCCTTGTGCCTGATATTGCGATCTAAAGGCCTGTTTGTTCTGTGCTGCAGGCTTTTATATAAGTAATAGAAAATATGTAGCTAGTCGACACGGGTGTACGAAAAGAACACCAGTAATGGTGAAGGGAGAGTATGATGATTTTCACAGGGAAGTTCCCTTGAATGTTCAGTTACACGCCCACACGCGAGTTACACCGTCTCGGTACCATCAAAGCGATCGCGATTCGGGTTCGCCCGGAACACCGTTTTAAGCTGGCGGCTAACCACCAAAAACTCGACCGGACTTGACCATTATACGTTGTTCTCACTCGTTCTCATTCAACAAAAGCAGCCATGGCTTATAAACTAGATCTTCTCACGACGAGGTTTAGTGTGCTCATGTGACCCGACCCTTTAACATTGGCAGGATTTTACACCAGGAAAATGGAGTGCTCAACCAGTGGCGGATGCAAGGGGGGGCTAAGGGGTCTCAAGCCCCCCCAAATAAAGTCCTGGGGCCAATGGGCCAATGGGCTCAAGCGCCCAACTTATCCAGATATAGAACCGATCGCACTCGAGCGGGACACGCTCTAGGAGGAGCCAGCCTCCCAAACTGTGCGCGGATACTGTCCTGTGATGAAATGCAGTCGCGCCAATAAATGCTCGGCGGTGCAGTATGGCTCGGACGGACCCGCATAGTCCCTTTAACCCATTCGTAGCATGTCCTGTTTCATACGCCCAAGCTGATGGTTTTCAAACGGCGCTTGTAAATGGCTCCATTTCAACTATGAAACTATTTGGTGGGGCATCAAAGGCCCTTGTAAGCCGAGCCACAAATGTTACTCTTAGATGCAACACCCATTTATTGACGGTAGTTGATACCCCCCTCCCCCTCAGCAGACATATTACGACTGAAAACATTTAAATCAGAACATGATTCCTCTTTTGAAGGAAAAAGACAGAAGTCTAGAATGAGCCCAATTTCAGTGCTCTAAAGGGTGCCCTTGTACTTTTATCAAGCCATTATACTTTCTGTTCCGCGGAACAAGCCTAGAGGGGACTGTAAAGGCCTCCAGCAGAGGATTCAATAGCCTTTGCTGACAGAGGAGCAGGTCTACTGGTATTTTAGACTGGAAGGACATTGTTCTCCATTAGAAGAAAATCTGAAGTGCTGTGGATCAGAAGAGGAGGCTCCATTTTGCATAAAAATCTCCCCTTGTTTGAATGACGACTCCAGGAAGGCAGAGATTGTTAGCTCTGTGCCTAGATGAATCCAGGATTTCCGATGGAAGGAGATCTTTAGAATGATCGACCTCTCAAATTACTTTTAATTAAAAACAATTTGATACATGCCGTTAGATGTGCCAAACTGGAATGATACATCCTTGATTGGGAAAACAACGTAATAAATTATAAATATAATCACACAATATACATCAATATGCGGAAGTATTCGACACAATCATTTACGGTAGATGTTATCATTGAAGATATATTAAAGAGGGAAAAATACGTGGTCCAAGAATCTGCAAGAATGGCGGAGGTCAACAAGAACCGCATGAATACCGTTACATTGGAACTAATGGAAAAAGTTTAGGTATATCTGTTGCAGATATTGTTTTTTGTGTCATAGTAGGGCGTTATACATTTTTCTCTCCTCTTTACAGGGATGTGATTAAGACAGCAGCAAAAAAATGTAATCTACATATTGATGTGTCTATTTCAAATATATTCATAAATTTCCCCAATGTTTTCCTAATCATACACCTACCATTTGTCAAAACAACGTCCTGGAGATGGTAAAAGCAGATCTATTGGTGGCAAAGAAGCAAGTTATCCTGAGGTGGAAAAGCCATAGAAATCGTTGCCGATGTTGGTGAAGCTATGAAATCAGTTACGCCTGTCTCGGGAAACCGCTGTGGGTGGAGTGGAAGGTTAAGACTGATAATGAGATGACCGGTGCAGCCCGGGGTAGAATTAATACAGGTAAATTGATCTTCCAGACAAGGCCTGGACTGCAATGTCATACAACACCATGGACTTGGATAATACATAATATTGTTATCATTTATTGTGAAAAAAACTGACTGCCATAAGAAATTAAAACAATTTCTATCGGTTTCAAAAATTTCCCCATTTCTAGGACGTTGCACTTAAAAAGGTTAAAATATTTTGGAACGTCTCTACTTTTCAAGATCAAGCCGCAAGAACTGTGCACTGGAACTTCAATTCAAAATCGGGCAGTCCCAGGCCGCGCCTGTGGCAACCCGTGCGACACTTCTATATATGTGCAGCATGTATTATTCATGAGGGTGTTTGCAGCGTATGGCTTGCGCGTCGGCGATGCTCGGCGCACAGTGGTCTAGCAGGGACACAAAACGGTCAAAATATCTGCTTCTTAGACGGATGAAGACAGAAAATTATTTTTCAATCAAAATTATCTGCCCTAAGAGTACAAATAAATACCAAAACAACTTTGCATGGTTATAGTTTTAAGCGATTATCATAGTGCGAGGGCATAAACAACGACGCAATTGCACACTATCACCTTCTTCTGTCCTCTTGTGGGTGCTTTTAAAAATTGATTTGTTGATTCCCATAGTTTACAGAGGTTTACCACTGTGCACTCATTTAGATCCGTGAGATTTTGTGGAAATATAAACACGAAATTTGTGAAGAGACCATTATACCTACTCTTCCAACAAGCGCAATGAAGTCCTTGGAGAGCGTACTGGAGATAGGTCCCCATCAAAAATATTTTGTCCCACATGGTAAAAAAAACAAGTATTATCTCAATCGGATATTATTTTGACGGGGTCACGTTTTGGGGGGTTTTATCCCGTTTTGCCGCCCGTCATACCACTGTGCGGCACTATCGTCTCTGCTGGAGAGCCTGCCGCTAGCGGGGGCACAGGGAACAAACCTCCATACTTTGTCTGGCAACACCGCCTAGCCTGCGGACATCATTGAACCCGGTCAAAGGCGAGGTATTTTCCTCTCTGAAGGGACGAGACTTGCAGCTGTGAATTTGATGCGACTTCTCTCTGATGTGGGGCGTTTATTTCAGCAAAGGTTAAATACAACTATATAATGGTTGATTAAAATACGATTTATATGATTAATGGAAGTTATATTGATCATGTTATCACTTTCAACATGCTTTCTCCATGATTTAGCATTGTAAATCTCTTAAAATACCTATTTTGTCCGGGAAATTTCAAGGGCTGAAGACAAAACAATGGCATATCCGAACTGTTACAAAATTGAACAGTGATACCTGAAACAGAAGTAGAAGATGTGATAAAATTTGCTGGTCACTATAAAGTGCTCGGAGTTATGTTCAATAGTCATTCATTTTAGCAAGTTTTAGATCAGGTCATCCGCTAAATTTGTTTTTTAGAATAACTGGTAGAAAATTATGTGAAATATAGTTTACATATACACTGTCCCTTGGATGGACCTAAGATGTTATGGTTGGAAAAAGATGGTCTGCTTTTGGCAAGTTAAAGCACAAACACAAGGCAGAACAAATATTGGGTCCCTGGCAACCAGCTTCGGTGGAAGAGGGTTGTTTCAGCATGTCCCTCACTGGTTTTTGGTTGCTATTTTTTTGTATTTCATGTTGTGTGAGTTTTTAAGAATATTTATACCAACTGGCTTATTTAGCCATAATCACCAAAACCGTACAAAAGATCCCGATCAAGAGCGTCGCCAGGTACCGCTAAGAGTGTGCCCACGGCGGCAGCTCGTCCTGTTCCAGTCGCCTAGTGTTTTTCTCCGCGGGAGCTGTCAGCCCTCTCCACATGGCAACGGGAGGCCGGACGAGAATGGCCTCACTCGGCTTTGCATTGTCACGTGAGTGCTAATGAATACTAAAAAAAACAAGCTCTGAAGTACAAAATACTTGGATGAATGTACTATAGCAGTTTCGAAATATTCCCAAGCGGGAAGATGTACCCATGGTTGCTAGATAAATGCACACCTATTTCTTCATACAAATCGATAGTTCTTCGATCTTGTACTTGTTAATTAAGAACTAACTAAGCACTTTTGAATTATCATTTGTACTTTTTAATTACGATTAATTAACAATAATATTTGATTAATATGAAGAACATGTTTTTCATAATTGCTGCCAACACTGTTCTCATGTCGAACACACGATGTATTCCATTCCTATTCGGCTTTCTTTTCTAGAGACGGGTCGCTGATTTGTTAAGCGTGGCAGCGAAGCCTCAGGGGCGTCGATGCAGCCTGTGGGGGGTAGCCATTTGGCCATTAAAATCAGACCCGTCAAACCACAATTTGAGGCGTTTTCTGGGAGAACTGATCCAAATCCGATGATGTTTTGGTTCTAGAGGGGAAAATTTCTCGCCAGCAGTAGGCTGAAGATTCGGTGGGCCCTCATCTTCTTAACGGTGGTGACGCTTATGCACGCAAGGACAAATATGATTCTTTAAAGGGAATGTGGCACCTTGGTCGAATCCTGGAGTTTAGTGTAATTAGGCGTACTTTTAGCCGAAAATAATGAAACCACTCATGATTTCTCTGGAAAATGTAGGTAGGGGAGATGGTAGTAAGACGGGCACAGTTGTGTTTGAGACTGTGTGTCTCACTCGCCTTTCATTTGAAAGTAATGAAATTTTGTTTTAAGCTTCAGTAAACATTTATTTATCCCTGCCCTTAAACATACTAGGGAGCCGTGCATATTCCTAGGAGCGGTAACGTTTACCGTAGAATGCTGCGAAAGCCCGTCTTACCCCAACAGGCGGGGTAAGATGGGTTTTATGAAAGTACTTTATCATACGCAAGAACTTTTTGACAAAAACCTTACCACGGTGAGCAAAATGAGTTCTGAAACACTTTGCAATGCATTGTGTCGATTAAATAGTCGAGACAAAATCGTTTTGCTGAATTTCCATAAAATCATAATTTTTCATTGGAATCTAACAATCAATCATTAAAAGTTCCTCAGCCGGTTTGCAGACGACTCTCAGACTGATTCCTTTCAACCATGCAAAACGCAGCGATAAAGATTATGATTTGTGTGATGATGGAGTATTTCACTCCGTGCCCGTCTTGCCCCATGTTAATATGCTAGAAAATCTCATTCTTGGGGGCTCACCGTGCTGGGGAACACAAAACTTAAATCATGTAATGTATGTTAACGCTCTCCCGAGACAGGTTTTGCATATTTGGCCTTCCAAATAAGACCAGACACTGCCAGAATGTTACACTAAAACTACTAACAATGGTAGGGCGAACCACTAATTTCGTTTTTCTAAAATTTTAACAAAACAATAATGGTTAGAACTTTGTGCTTTTGGCTCATGATAGGACATTTCAAGACGCATTAATGCAAGTAATGGAACATTTATACCATAACTGGTCTGGTCCACAGAGCCTGTGCCCGTCTTACCTACCATGCCCGTCTTACCACCCTCTCCCCTACAATAAGCTCAATATTTTGATTTTTAAAATATTACTCTTGAAAAAGAAATAAATATCAGCCTGTGGATGATGTCATGATCTGGCAACCATTACCATACTTGAAACGCTTCAAGGGCTTCGATTGGCCGATGCTCATCGTGACGTCACCATATGTCGTCACACCGACAGCCATAACAACTGTGGCCTGCTGCTAGGGGTACAGGAGGGGTACACTGCAGATAGGTTTTAGCTTTTTTCAACGGAAATCTCGAGTTTCAAGAAATGATATTTTGAGTACCGGGTTTTCCGACTTGCTTTACAACTTAGCTATCTCAGTTAAAATCACGTTATGGAGGTGCCATCTTCCCTTTAAATATACGGGCCATATGTAACATTAACGTTAGTGCCCAAGCAACCAAAACTTCTTCAACATGTATAAAGAGAGCCAAATTAGTGCAATATAGTTTTCTGGTGCATAATGTATATCAAAATAAGAAATAATTTAGGAAAATGTCAAGTAATGAAGAATAACGAGCAGCTTAAGAAGTTGCAGTTCCATTAAAGAATGCCAAGTCACTCAGAAATATGCATGAGAAGAAATGTATTTGGCAAACTATTTTATAAAAAAATATTGAAAACAATTCGATAATGTTCAAGGGCAAAGCTTCCATTGAAGACCCTTCACTTGCTAGCCATCAGACGTTCCCAACTACAGAGAGTGGCGTCGAAAATCCCCACGGCCAGCCGATACAGCTGGAACGCTGATGCACCAGCTTCTTGGAAGCCTGCTGCTCTTGACATTGGCCGTGACGCGGGGGGTAATTTCCATCCCGGCTCTGCAGGAGCCTCGGCACGGATGGAGGAGCGAAGGTCCACTCCCTGGCCAGGTAGTTGGCATGCCCACTCCAGCCCTACGGGACAATATCGATGTCTGAGATAGCAAGTAGTACAGAGCTAGGCAGGGGAAGGAAATCTGGAGCTGGTTGGTTTCAATTGTTCCAAATTTGTTCTGAAATGCTAGCCCTCAGATGTCCCATGCTTGGAATATTTCACAACTGGTTTTGAGGATTGGGAGAAATTATTATCCATAGGTACAACGCATGAAATACGCAAGATTGCACCATAACAAAAGAATGAATAGTAAACAACGTGAAAAAATAATATTAAAAAAAACTAATAATAAAAGCAAAAACGAATATATATATATATATATATATATATATATAAAATAGCGAACTGCCCTGAGAGATAGCCCTTTAATATGCCTCCACCAGACCCGTTGGTGCGCCGTCTGCAGGGGGTGGAGGGGGAGAGCAGGGGGTTACTGCGGTCACTGAGAGCGAGAGCGCGTTCACCGCAGTCCTGTGGCCAGTTCCCGAGCAACAGAGAAGCCGGCACGGTCGCTGAGCGGCGCACAAGGGCGATCGACCCCGTACTCGACGCTGCGCGCTATATGGTGCAGGTTCTCAAACCTCGCCAGCGCTCGAACTATGAATAAATAGCACGCTCTGAAAAAGCAGAAAGACATTGATAAACACATTCCAAAAATTCGAAGGCTGGTTTCCTGTTCGGCACGTGTTACCATTTTCAAGCTCCAACTAATTCATCCAGCAATACGATATGTCACAGTTTTAGAAGTTATTTTCAAATTCAAAATGTGGAAGCAGGGCATTTCTTACAGAAAAACTAGCAACATCCCTCCCATGGGTACCCAGTTCTTCATATATTCAATCACTTCACCAGTCATTGTCCTATCAGTCACAGGTAGCTCCAGTCCAGTCTTCGTAATGGCCGCTGTGCGCTTTGCTGAAGGCCACTATGGCCCCTAACTATTCTTGTTGTGCAAATCAGGAACCAAACCCCAGATAGAGAAAACAGGAGAACCCTTCCGGGTGTTGAGTTGTGCCTGTTTGGAACATTCAAGCAGTGGCAAATCCAAGAGGGCTAGGGGCTTAAGCCCCCCCCCAGTGTCTGAGCCCCTATAGTTAATGCATATGTGAGGGGCTGCCCGAGGTACTGGCAGGTGAGGCTCAAGCCCCTAGTCCCCCCCCCAGATGAATTCCTGGGTCCGCCACTGCGTTCAAGTGTCACTTCACGTCTGCAATCCACACGAGTATAAATTTTACAACACTTTGCAAGTGTTAACGTAAATTCCTATGTTCGAAAAAACAGCTGAGCACGTAACAGATGAGCCAGACATCCTCCTGACAGATCACTGGCAGCCCCCTCAGCGCCCGGTACCGCTCCGAGCCGGCATTGGGAACCTCTGGAATATGCAAATGCTATTGCAAGGTGGAGTGTCAGATGCACTTAGATGCGGCCCCTCTCGCCACGCCGCTATTTGGGCCCTCATAACTTGCAGCATACACAAGCTTGCACGATGCACGGCTCTTAGGTCCTGCGCCGGGGACCGACCAGAGCAGGAAGCAAAGTCAATCGGCGCAAGTCAGTTACGGCGTTACACTACACGTATTCGCTCGGTACGGATTATAAGCGGTTACACATCGGACTGACGTCACAGACAATGATAGGAACGGGGGATGAATTAGACTATATCTCCGGGAATCTGGATGAGTGCACCGTCAGGTTCTTTGTAATAAAAAGACGTATTGTGAGGTGATTGATCTGCAGAAAATTCACGTGCTGGCTTTTCCGGGGAGCCTTAGGTCAGATCTCATCGCCATGGTCAGTAACGGAACAATGCCTCTCCACTTCCAGTGATGTGAGGTGCATTTACCTGAAGACATGCATGCTCTCCATGCAGTCTTCACTTTCTGGAAGAGAGGAGTGATCCATCTTACGTCAGCACGGGAATTGTATGGGGAACATCTTCAAAGCGAAACGTTGAAGTCCGTGATATTGGCAAGGCCCATTACAGAGTCGGTTAGGCAGTCTGATTTTCCACGGTGAAGGCTGGGGAACTGGTGGTCAACTCCGGGGACATCTTAGGAGGAGGTTTTTACCTGCAAAGTACCCCTGACGTTCAATGTTTGGAGAAAATGTGGTTATGAGTGCCTACAGAATACTTGCGACATAAAGTTAAGGCTTTGAATATGTTCTGTGATGAGATAAATGTTTAAGCCAAGCCGGGATTGGGGGTGAGCTCAGTGTTGAAAAATTGGCTCCGGGCCAATTTATGCCAAAAAGATTCCTGGACTCAACTTCTCCCGGAATTCCTTTTTCAAAAGTACTTGGTTTGTTTTGGTGACGAATTAAGAGTGAATTATTCAATTTATTTTGCCCGTGAGTCGAAATGGTGCCCTCGGTCCGTTTCTCAGCACTGGTTAAGGTACTTCATTTTAAATAGAAGCCAGTCATTGACATAAGCCAACAGAGGAGTTCCACAGTTTCTGTTAGTTGAGCAGGCCTTTTGGAAAGTCTCTATAGCAGATCGACCGAGCTCCCAGATCTGAGCTGTCACGTCGCCACTCATCCCAGTCAGGCCTGGGAATGACCCACGAGGGCGAAGGGGGTGGCCGCCCCCTTAGGTCCGCGAAGGCGCGCCAGTCCTCGTCAGGCGGCGAAGGTGTGCTTATGGGTAACGAAAGCATGTAAAATACCGAAATTATGTGAGCAAGTGCTTTAGAAATGATTTCAGAGCATGTCCAGTATTCTTCATAGTTGGCTGCCCCCTACTGTGGCCTGCGGGAAGCTATTATTCGGCTTCTCAGCCGCTGCTCGTGGAGCTGAAGCCCCTCTGGCAATATAATTTCCGGTATTTTCCCATGATAAGTTTGGAACACTGATCCCCTGAAAAACCTAACATTAGTGCCAGGAGACTCTCCTCGTAATGTACAAAAGGCTCCTCTCACTGACGCTTCGCCATCCGCCCCTACACCCGCCCTCCCAACGAAAGCCAGATCCGTCACCGGGCGCCGTGGTCTTCAACAGCACGACACCCGTGCTTTACCGCCGCCGCACGCCTTGATGTTTGAGAGCTGGCTGTGCTGCATTAAAGTTGGCACTGGCCCGCGGATTATGCGACCATATCTGACGGGAGTGTTCAGCGACATTGAGTTATGACATCGTTAAAAAGCGAGGTGCAAATCCAAACTTTTGGCGACTCCGTGACTTGCCACCGGTTAGGTATAAGACTGAAAGCGTATGCCGAAAAATATATGGTGTCATCTTTCTTGTGTGTTCCAAAACTCATCGTGTGTAAAGAAATAAGCGCTACCTGAACACACTCTTTCCAGAGCTCAGTGTCCGAAAACTCGTTGTTGAAGCTGGAACTCGACACTATGAGACATAATTGCTTCCCCTAAAAATTGACCTCTCAACGTGTTACCTCCCAGAAAAAGCTGTTAGTTGCCAGGCTACACCTGCTTCACAAACGAATTCATCTAATCGCATCTTGTCATGTATGATTGTGCATATTGAAAGCATGTTCACATAGAATGTTTTTGTCTTTTTGCTCTGGTAGTGGTTTCCATCTCTCGAACGGATTACGACTGCTATCACACTTTAAAATATGTTGCAAATGTACCAGGTGACTTTCAATTATGTCTGTTTATTTGATAAAAATACCAATAAGTGACAAGACAGCGACAAGGACTCACTCTTGTACGAGTCTGATTAAAGGGAATGTGGCACCTTCACAACGTGATTTTAACTGAGATAGCCAAGTTGTAAAGCAGGTCGGAAAACCCGGTACTCCATATTTCATTTGTCTTGGAACTCGATATTTCCGTAGAAAAAAGCTAAAACCTACCTGACACCAGCCCCCCTCAGCCCCCCGTCGCCGGCGGCCATTGTTGTGAGCTACTGGTGTGACGACATATGCTGACGTCACGATGAACATCAGTCAATAGAAGCCCTTGAAGCGTTTCAAGTATGGTAGTGGTTGCCAGATCGTAACATCATCCACAGGCTGATATTCATTTCTTTTTCTAGATGAATATTTTTAAAAACCAAATATTGAGCTTATTGTACATTTTTCAGAGATATCGTGAGTGGTTTCATTATTTTTGGCTAAAAGTACGCCTAATAACACTAAATTCCAGGATTCGACCAAGGTGCCACATTCCCTTTAAGGGATGAGGTATAAAAAAAGAACTGAACTTTGACCCTCCGTTCATCTCACTATTTTTCCTGGACATGGAATGTCAAAATGGCTTAAGACCATGATAATAAAATGTCTGAAACACTCAATAACATTAAACCCGATATAAGGACCATCCAAAGTCGGCCTAAAACTAAAAAGTGACACCCTTTCATAACAAGTGTGCAGTATTCTCTAAATACTGTACTGAGGATCTCAAACCTATTTAAGATGGTACATCCTGGTCCTGTGCCTGTGTCTTCCCGTTTATGCAGCGCGTGGGCCGCGCGGCTGCCCCAGCATGGTCAGTAACAGGCTATCTGAAGACTCCAGGACGGAGCTGTCTCCTAGCGGGGTCTGCAGCATTCCACAGCTTGTCTGGACCGGATACGAGGAGTGATCAGATAGAAGCGAAAAAAACCTGCCGTTTGGCAACAAGAGCCGTGCTGGTAAAATAAAGTGAAGTTGCTTGTTGTCAAAACCCAATACATGGCGACCAACTATTTCACGTGCCACACCACATAATGGGTGTATAATACACGGAAAACACTCCAAACCAACGGAAAGTATCGTTACACCTAATAGCCCACGTCCTCATGTTTTGCCGCAAGCACTTCCGGGAAGGAAGCCACAAGCTGCAACAAAGCCAACGGTGGGGCGCAGCGACGCGCTTCTCTGGTTTGGGATAATAATTACCCAATCATTATAATTATTGGAAGTAGGTCTGGTTAACATTCCCAGGCTTGAGCTGATCCTACTCTTGTATGTTATGTTATAAAAGTAATGGTTCTTCAAGCGCGTCTGCTAAAAACTATCAAGGTGAAACGGATCCTCTTGAAATATAGTTAGGTAACTATATACGCCTGTGTGTGAAAAACGGGTATTCAGCTTAACATCATCACTCCCGCCCCGATTGAGTCAGTGGATCTAATCTGCCATTCCAGGAACCGTTAGCATGGTCACATCACTGGAGTTTCAGACAGGGCACACCTCATCGTAGCCGCCAGCCAATCAGCGTACAGCCGCCGCCTGACGTCACGAGTCAAGTTCAGTGTCAGGGACCAGGGTCAAGGTCATTGGCACGGCCCGTTGCCCCGTCGCAGCTGCCCGGTGTCGCCAGCAGCGCATGGGCTGCAGGACTTGTGCTGGTTACGCTGGTAGTAGAGATGCCAACCGCACATGCCGACCTAGAAACCGATCCGGACCAGACTGCCCGTGCATAGTCTGTTTGTGCCGGTGTTTGTAGGTGCGCGAGAACAGTTGGCATTGAAATTATAGTCTGCGTTTAATACATTGCTTTGCATTTCAACTGTACGAATTATGTATATATCGGAGGGAATAGGTGGTAAATCTCAGACTTGAAAGATCTCCGGATGTCTCTGATGCGATAATGAGGAGGATTTTAAAGACTGGCAACAATTGAGCGGGTGAATGTGTTTCCCTGAAACTATGATACTTATTTAAGTGCCAAAGACGCTTGGAACGCTTGAACTCTTGGACTTCCCTGCCTTTGGCGTCCCTCCAGTCCCTTCACGTGGCGTGCTTCTGACATCTCTACCCCCCGGCCGGCGGCAGCGGCGGCGCAGACCAGTGGAATCCCGCTATTTCCGGTCCGCCGGCCGACCGAGGGGTGTTTGGCCAGAAACTCCAATGAAAAAGCATCACTAAACTGGACGTTAAAGTACAAAAACAGGCATTACTGTGACCATTATTCATATCAGGTGGCGCCAGACTCCAGATATGACTACGGCCGGGCGCTCACTTAGTCATTAAAGTCATAAAGAACAGAACGGTACAGCTGTATGCCCGGCTTTGGGAATAAGAGGGAACTTTTTCTTCCCTCCGGTCATTAAACTTATGCAGGAGAACATCGACCCTGCTTTCCAGAGCAATGCACCCTAACAAGGTGAGGGAAACTAATTTTCAGACCAGAGCCTGAGCATTTTCCAGAAGCTTTTGTAATTATTACGGAGCCGTCGCCGTGTGCGCCCGCTGTTATTTGTCACTATTGGCCTGTAGGAATGCTGGTGGGCTCCGGTGAATACCACAGGGGACTAACCTCCAGCAGGCATCCCGAAACTGCCAGATGGTAACCATTCGCGCCAACCCCGAGCCCTTGAACCCGGGACTGTCCGTTACAAAGGGGTCGGGACCCGTTTTCTGTTTCATTCATGAGCGTCGGGGCCACTTATCGTCAACAGCCAGCAGGCTGCCGGCACCTGGTCCACTCAGCCATTTTTGACACGTGACTGCAGAAATGGCGTTGTTGTGATTCATGGAAACAAGTAGGCGGCGCAGTTCCGTGGACAGTCTTTTCATTCTTTGGGTGGGGTTTTCATAATTTTTAGTCTTTTCATAGAGGTATTTATCTTGGGGAATTTCATACCGTTATTTTGTGATGATTGATAAAGCGCTATGGTTTCATATTCACACCAAGGCACAGTCAGTTATAAATGAGAAACAATAAATGGAATAGCAGGAGGGCGGACCAAACAGACGAAAGAACTATTGCTTACTTATCAATTTAATTAATTTTTGAAGCTCATTACATTGAGGAATTTGTTCAGAGTATCGAATTGTGTCAAGACATTAAGGACGCAGTGTTCTTTATACAGCAGGTATGACTCTATTTATTATAACTACAGAGTTAGTTATCGGGAATATTCCGTACGCGTACATACATCAATGAGAATTCGACACCATCAGCGTCCGTTGTAAGACGAAAAGATGGGCCCTGCTGCGAGCACTTCTCTAGGAGTATTGGTTACAATTCTGAGAACTCACCTACCCTATGAATTCATGCACCTCCGAGATGTAGTCGATCGTCTGAGCCCACGAAGATTTGCCCCAGATGGAAACGCACCAATTTTCACGGTAACAAAGTGATCAGGGCTTACTGACCTCATTGCATTAGGCCGTTTTACATCGGTCATACTGGTGTAGATGTACCTATAATTCCGTTCAAACCGAGGAGGGAATCACAATCACAAATACGTTTCCAGCAGCTTAAAGCCATTACCAGCATACCTCATGGACAAATAAACATTAGGCAAAGGGGGAGGGGCACTTCTCCCGCCCCTCCCATCGACCCTTGGCGTCCCCTGAAATAGTCATAGCGTCCACTGAAAGGTCGATGGCGCCCGTCTGAAGTACCGCTTCCCCAGGGATGTGAGCATCGGCGTCCCCACCACCCCAATATGGGATTCGGCGCCCCCTGGTATGTTTTGCCGTGCAAAAGTGACGCCGCCTTGGTCCAGACATATCCTGGTAACCACCCGGAGGTACCTCCCTCCCCCACCATTCTCTCCTTAATGGACGATCCTGGATCTGCCTATGAACGTGTCTACTATTAAATAAACACATGTTTTGCCACATTTTGAGGATGTTTTGGATCTGTAGCGCGAAGGTGAACGTAAGTCTGAATTACAAATTATCCAACTCATTGTTCCTTTCCATGACTATGCAGATACAATATACCTACCTGAGTGCAACACCTGAAGTGTGACAGTGACCGGATGGCGGTTGGGTGAAGTCAAATTATGTCGTTGAAAGTTAACCCTGGCCCAGGTGGGGAGTGTTTGAACACCCCTCGGGTTTTTTTCTGGCTGCACCAACAAACGGTGGGGCGGAGCACCACCGTACTTAGGAAATCTTATCCTGGATCAGTTTTGAAACTTTTCCCAAATTTTAATGTCAGATCATCTGAGGTCAGGTCACCAGTGCAGGTCAAGTGACCTCACCTTCAAAAAAGTTTAAGATTACAGAAGTAAGAACAGTTTTAATCTATCCAATTGAAACTCATGTCACCTATGTAATGGAACCCCAGAGTGCTACGAAGTGTATTCTGGTATTTTTCACGTCAATGACCTAGGATCAGATACAGATCATGACCTCTCCATTGAATATGCATAAGCCAAACGGGAATTGGTCAACAAATTGTTTTATTGTATCGTACAGCTTAGAACACCTTCATATTCTCCAGATCGTAGTATCTAGGCCCTTTTTTCAGGTTTATGTTGTAAGTGTGGACTTGTTACCTCTGAGAGATCATCGGAGCTATTTAACCCTCGCCCCACCGTGGGGCCATCGATGGCCCCCCTAAGGTTTTTCCGGGATAGCAGAAAAACGACGAGGCGCAGCACCGCGGTTGAGGGCTCTACCTCTCACTGCATCATTTTCCCATCATCCCTGAAATTTTTTACCCCGGGTCACCCAAGGTCAGGTCACCAGACGAGGTCAACCAAGGTCACCTCACTTCACCTTTAGAGCTCTGTAAGAGCTAAATTTCAAAGTCGATCGATTTGAAACTTCCTACACTTTATGACCCCTCCAGGGTCTACAAGGTGTATATCCGGGATTTTTCGATTTCGTGCCCTGAGGTCAGGTCACGAGGCGACCTCTCCCATTGGAAAAGCATGGGGAAAAGCTATTTCATGATATAAAAGCCACAAAAATGATTGCAAATACTCAGACTGCTCAGAACAGCGTTTTTGGACACCCTTTCACGGATCCCAGGGGTCATATTTGCCCTTTGACTTTTCCAAGGTCATCCAAGGTCACCAGAGGTCAAAAACAGTATTTTGACATTAACTTTTGACCTAATTGAGCTAGAGCGGTGAAACAAACACCATCGTGTTTTTCTTGTCACTGGCTTTCATTTCATATACGGCAAGGTCACTTTTTGATCTTTCGTGACCTCAGGTCATATTAGGTCACGAGGTGACCTCTGGCGGTCAAAACCACTGGCGGGAGGTCTTTACGTTTCACATGGCGGAAAAAGTACTGGCAATTTGCTATCAAATGTACTTTACCAGGTCTCAATAGCTCTAATGACATAAGAGTTATGCCCAGTTTGCTTAATCATTGCATATTTGAGTGAAAATAGCCGATCTTGACCTAATTTGACCTCTGGAGGTCAAACCATTGACCTGAGCACTAAAACATGCGAAGTAATTTCTTACTGAATTCACGCGAGCCTTCTATTGCACTTTGCAGATTTGCGCTAACGCCCATATTTTCGGAGTTAGAGGGGGGCCATCGATGGCCCCCGGTCGGGCGAAGGTGGCGCCGGACCCCCGGTGGGGCGCGGGTTAAGCAGGTTTTCAGATTTGTGTCAATAACTCTGCAGAAAATGACGATTAAGTTTTTATTTTGATACTATTACGTGTGAATTATCATTTCAAGTCGATTGATATGCATATTGACTATGCTAGGTAAGATGATGACCTTGCCTGACCTTAGGTCAGGTCATTCTTATGTTTTGACCTAGTATAGTTATATCATATAGCACTTGATTCACTGTAACGAGAGGAAGCGAATGGTGCTAAGGAAGTATTCTAACTCAACTCTTTTAGACGTTAGAACCCAGAAACAGTTCTCTGACATGTTACCTTCTTTGACCTATAATGACCTCAATATTGACCGGAGCCAAAAAGTGCTGATGCACTTTCTTCATGAATTTGTATGAGTTATCCACCCGCGTTTGCATTGTCCTTTTCCCACACAGGTCCCTAGTTCCAGGGGGCATTAAAACACCCCTCCCCCACCAGGGCGATGGTGGCTCGGAGTCCCACCGCGGTGGGTGTTAAACTGGCCAAATAATATCCTCACTCCCAATGCACGCCCATTCGTAACCATATGTGGTAAACCAGGATAACGCTTTTAAGGGTAGATGGGAGTATATGGCCAAAAAGTTGACCTGAAAGCCTTTAATGTACCCTTACTATCATCCTGCCTACCTACTGGCGTTGCAATTTGCATGCTATTGGAGGAAATGTGGATTTCTCGTGTGCATACTTTGCCGGCAACTCTGAGTCAGAGTCGACTCTGACTCAAGGTTTGAGTCAAAGTTGAATACTTTCACGTCTGATTTTTGCTTAGTAGGAGTTACCAGCTCACCAGCTCAACGTGATGGGTTGATGATGAGTCGATGTGGTTATTCTACCTCCGACAGAATAACATATTCGGGCACCTTACGCGCAGCAACGAATGCAGGACTTTGTTTGGGGAGGCGTCTTGAGGCTCAAGCATCCCCCGCCAATACCTCAAACGACATCCAGATATGCAGTTACTGTAGGCATTCTGAAATTGGGGGGAGGGGCACTTCAGCTCTTTGTATCCGCTACTGCCTTGCTGCATGGGTATTAACCCTTGCCCTGGTGGGGAGTGTTTGAACACCCCCTCGGATTTTTCTGGCGGCACGAAAAAACGACGGCACGAAGCACCGCCGTACTTAACACACCTTATCCTTGATTCCGCAACTTGTCCCAAAATTATGAGGTTGGGCCAGATCAGGTCAGGTCACCAATGCAGGTCAGGTGACCTCACCGCCAAAAATTTTAAAGCGGCATAAGTATGAAAAGGTGAATCTATTGAAATCAAACTTATACCACAAAATGGGCCCACCAAGTACTACAGCATATATTCCGCGATTTGTCATATCGATGACCTAAGCGCAGGTACAGATCATATCCTCTCCATTGCAAATGCATGGGGAAAACAGAAAATGGGCTGTGTTTGTGTAGAATACAGCTGATAATAACTTAATATTCGCCAAATCGTAGCATCCTGAGCCCCTTTCTAGGTTCATGTTGAAATGTTTGACTGTGACCTCTTAGAGGTCGTCTGAGCTTTTCTAGCAGATTTTCAGAGTTGGGTCAATAACTTTACAGGAAATGACGACAAAACTTTATTTTGATACCATTACGTTTACATTGTTATTGCGAGTCAATTGATGTGCATATTGACTATTCTTGATGAAATAATGAACTTGACCTGACCACAGGCAGGTAAGTATTTTGTTTTGACCTAGTATGGTCATATTATACACAATTTTAATTTACCGTAGCGAGAGGAAGCAAATGGTGCCTAACACATGATTCTAACTCCACTCTGTCAGATGCTAGAGCCCCGAAACTCTTCTCTAACATGCCACCTTCTTTGAGTTGTCATGACCTCAATATGACATGTTCTTGGTCTCATAGCCCATTTAGGAACTAACCCGCCCACTAATACCCTAACATGACTATCGTCCTGGCCCCATCGATAGTAACTAGTTAACCTAAGCCTTCGTTGGGGCCATGACGTGGGAACATACTAAAATTGGAATAAGGCAGAGAGTAACTAATATATAAAAAGAGTGGGGAGTGGTGCGGTCAACTAACATAATGAAACTAACCTATTTTTGATGTGTTCAATCGGACAAAATTAGGTAATGACCACACGGGTATGGAAGGGCGCTCCTGCCTACCTATTTAAATGGGAAGTGGGCTTTAAAAAATATTTACCTGAGACAAAAATTGACCAACGTAGATTCTTCATGAATTTGCATGCGCTATCCACCGGCGTTCGCATTTTTTCGCTATCCTATATAGGAGCCGAGTTCGAGGGTGTTTGAACACCCCACCATGGCAAAGGTGGGAGGCCCACCGGGCTGGGTGCTAAGCCTTAACCCACGCCCCACCAGGGGTTCGGCGCCACCTTCGCCCCACCAGGGGCCATCGATGGCCCCTTCCAACGCCGAAAATATGGAGGTTGGCGCAAACCTGCAAAGTGCATTAGAAAGCACGCGTGAATTCCGTAAGAAATTAATTTACATGTTTAAGCGCTCAGGTTAATGGTTTGGCTCCAGAGGTCAAGTTAGGTCATTAAAAAATAGGCTATTTTCACTCAAATATGCCATGCTTAAGCACACTGAGCATAACTCTTACGCCATTAGAGCTATTGAGATCTGGTAAAGTACATTTGATAGGAAAATGTCAGAGCTTTTTCTGCTATGTGAAACGTAATGACCTCTCGCCAGTGGTTTGACCTCCAGAGGTCACCTCGTGACCTAATATGACCTGAGGTCACGAAAAGTCAGAAAGTGACCTTGCGGTATATCAAATGAAAACCAGTGACATGACACACGATGATTTTTTATTCAGTGCTCTAGTTTAATTAGGTCAAAAGTTATTGTCACAATACTTCTTTTGACCCCTGGAGACCTTGGATGACTTCGGAGAGGCCAAAGGGAAAATATGGTCCCTGGGATCCGTGAAAGGGTGTCCAAAAACGCTTTTCCGAGCAAGCTGAGCATTTGCAATCGTTTTTGTGACTTTTACACCATAAGAGACCTTTTCACCATGCTTTTCAATGAGAGAGGTCGCCTCGTGAGCTGACCTCAGGTCACGAAATCGAAAAATCCCGGATATACATTTTGTAGACCCTGAAGGGGTTATGAAGTGTAGGAAGTTTAAAATCGATGAACTTAGAAATGTAGCTCTTATAGAGCTCAAAAGTTGAAGTGAGGTGACCTTGGTTGACCTCGCCTGGTGACCTACCCTTGGGTGATCCGGGGTAAAAAAAATTCAGGGATGGTGGGAAAATGATGGGGTGAGAGATAGAGCCCTCAACTGCGGTGCCGCGCCTCGCCGTTTTTCTGCTATCTCGAAAATATCTTTCGGGGGCCATCTATGGCCCCGGTGGGCCGAGGGTTAAACAACAACAGCATAAACAAAGCTCAAACATACTCTCAGTAAAGCGTATATGATGTCTCTTGAGCGCACAGTTCACTCCAACATGTAATTTATCTGTCTGTGGGCGTTTGCTTCCGCTTTTCGTGCGGGTATTTCAAGGTCGGTGCATGGGACTCTCTTCCTGTTTCATGCGCACCGCTGCAAGGTTGTTAGTTGCATGAGCCGTTGTAATTGGTAGCAACTAGTTCCAGGAGCTCCCAAAGGGCGGAATGCCTCGGGAGCAAGCATGCATATTGTTTACAGAAGGTGAGGCATAAGAGAGAGAGAGAGAGAGAGAGAGAGAGAGAGAGAGAGAGAGAGAGAGAGTAAGCATGAAATGTACATAGTTAAAGGGAATGTGGCACCTTTGTGACGTGATTTTAACTGAGATAGCCAAGTTGTAAAGCAAGTCGGCTAACCCGATACTCTATACATCATTTGTCTTGGAACTCGATATTTCTGTAGAAAAAAGCTAAAACCTACCCGAAATGTACCTCTCATGTACCTCTCGCCGGGCGGCCATTGTTGTGGGCTGCTGGTGTGACGACATATGCTGACGTCACGATGAGCATCAGACAATCGAAGCCCTTGAAGCGTTTCGAGTATGGTAGTGGTTGCCATATCATGACATCACCCACAGGTAGATATTTATTTCTTTTCCAAGAGGAGTATTTTAAGAATCAAAATATTGAGTTTATTGTACATTTTTCAGAGAAATCATGAGTGGTTTCATTATTTTCGGCTAAAATTACGCCTAATCACGCTAGATTCCAGGATTCGACCAAGGTGCCACATTCCCTTTAACTAAGCTGGCGGAAAGCGAAACAATCGATGAGGACACAGGAATGAAAAGCAAGCAAGACTTAGGCTGCTGCGACGTCAGGGGCTCAAAGCAATATTGAAAAAATCAGGGTGATTCATTTTTGGAACGACAAAATACATTAAAACATCTATTAAAACATCCACAGGGTCTGGTACCGACATCAAAAATGTTACGTCATCACTAGCTTCCTGAACACTGTATCCAGTCGTCAGTCACATTCCAGGGCCATTTCCAGTGCCGTTGTGGACCGGCCCACCCACCTGTGTGCATTCGCCGGCTCCTCGGGCGCAGTGCAGCACAACCGCCGCTCACGCCAGGCATTTCCGGACCAACGGCGTCATCCTCTCCCCCTCCCCTCCTCCCCAAAACAGCCGGACCTAGCAGACCAAGGTTCGACCCCGCCCTTGAACCTCCCCCGGTCCTTTCGTCCGCCTATTGCTTTCAAGCCCGCTCGCTTTCCTCCGAGCGGCGGCCCACAGTGCAGCGGCGATGATCTCAGTCATTGCGTAAACGGCGCGGCATTCTACGAAGCCGACGCATCGGTCGCCTTCGCGTAAACAGTTTTTTCTTCTTCGCGGCGTCGCGTGGCGGCCCTGCGGCATTCCGTCTCAGCTGTGGTTCGAAGAGCGCTGTGAAGTCCCCAGTGATTTAGTCGGCAAACATCCCACTGTGGCTGCACGAGTGCGGATGAACTGGCGCTGACGAGACCGGCCACGCATTCCAGCATTGTTTTGATCGAGCTTGATGAGCACGCTTCGCGTCAGTTACACCGGCTACAGGGGAGGGTGCATTTCTGCACTCCATGTATGGGTCGAGATTTGGTCGGGTGGTGTGACTGAACCCATGTCTCTGGTCATGAGACATGTTTGCTCCAATGCAAGTTACTGAGCTTTACACGCATAAAAATGGTTCGTCTCAAAGTACAGACGTTTTAATTTTTAAATTTGTCCAGCAAAGTAATACTGTTTTGTTAAAAAAAATGCTAGCGAAGAGTGTTGACCCTGTAACTTGTGTTATTATTTTAGCTGCTGAAGAAGGGGGTGTGATCTGGAAAAACTTAGCTATTTGATAGGTAATAATTAATATATGATATCAATTTAAACTTCACATTCTGTTTGGCTGATTGTGGTTCAACCATGTTGTTCGAATCTTCACGTAAGGATCGTTCTCTGACAGGGTCTTCCCATCTTTGTAAAATATTGAATTTCTATAGAAGGCACTCCAGGAAGCTTGGATTGCTTGGATCTTTGGGTACTATTTATATTCGAAATATATATCTTTGAATGATTTCTCAGGAATCCCGATATTTTTTGCATAAATCAAACAAAATACACAAAAAATCAACTGTCAAGTTCAACCCAATGAGGGTGATGGAACTTGAGACGGTATCGGACCCAGTTCCTGATCAGTTAGATGACTACGTCAGCACTTACGTCAGGCGCTGGCTGCAGCCCTGAAACCCCGTCTGCCGACACCGTTAAGCGATTAAAGAGTAGCTGCCACTCTCAGACGCGGATCTAGCCAACGTGTCTGGGGGGGCGGAGCATCGGGGTATAATCTAGAAGGGTATAGTGTAAACAAACGGTCAAAATCGGCTCAAATTGCTCAAAATGGCCGACTAGGTAGAGGGATGGGCCCAATAACCTGCTCCTAACGATTCCCCGTAGTTGCTAGTTTTTTATGTGTGTGTAAACATGCTCAAGCGTTGCGTGCGACTAAAAACAAGGAACTTGAAGCAAGGAAATTTGCTGCTACAGCTGCCAAAGGTTTAATAGACTACCAATAATCATTTTGCAGCTCCTATGAGGAAAGTAGAGTTTTATATGGGTCATTCCGCGTCAAATCGATAAAAAATGGCATTTTCGCACCCGATCCCCTCAGAGTTAGAAAAATTATTGCACCTGTAGGACCATTTGAAGAACGTCACACATACAATTTTAGTCCGGAGCAGCGCTTGAAGTCAGATCTAGAGGTCATTAAAGGTCACGCGTTTTTGCCGACTTGTCTTCGATCGAACATGGATAATTATTTTGTTAACGAAGACTTGATGACCAAATTGTTACCAATGCCAGTCAAATGCTTCAAAATTCTGAAACTGGATCCAAATTTGGTGTGACCCATATTTGACTTTTGGCCTGACTATGTCAAATTTTATAAATGCGTTTTTTACTAATTTTTCCTGTTTCAAATGCCCTGAAATCTTACCATGTGACTTACTTAACCATTGACTACATGTTTGCAAAACAGAAAGGCGAAGACTTGTACAATTTCTGAAATATCGATATTTGAAGGTGGTAGTTTTCTGCGGAACAGCTATGCCCCGGGGCAATTTATCTATGATAGACGATAACATACGTTTTTTGTGTGATTTTGGATGAAAATATTCCGAATTCTTCGACAAATATTTTCATTCATCACAGCTTTTAACAGCTATACAGCTTTTCAAAGCAGCTTTTAACCCGTGCATGACTCTGGGTTCAAAAATGTCACACAGACTAGGCGGGTAAAACCCCCAACTGAACTATGCATGTATAAATTAGGCACATGGAAAAAACTACTGGTGTCTAATGGTTTCTGAAAAAGAATGATGAACCCTCGATGTCCACTTTAACATCATGTCAATCTTGAGGTCTCAGGAAGCCAGAAACATTAATATTATAAGGGAGAAATCTGATGTCACCTTTTAGCTTCTTATTTGTTTATTCTAGAGCAAACCGACATTATTGGAATCCCTGTGTCCAAGGCAGTGACAGAAGCAAAACAATGTTGTTACAATAA
Source organism: Lepas anatifera (assembly GCA_034440635.1). Classification (NCBI taxonomy): domain Eukaryota; kingdom Metazoa; phylum Arthropoda; class Thecostraca; family Lepadidae; genus Lepas; species Lepas anatifera. The sequence goes on from JAOTON010000160.1 coordinate 200,522, forward strand.
CAGTTCTGACCCGATTGTGTTCCAAATTATTGTTCAAACTATAAACACTTGACACAAGATTGACCCAAGAACTAATTCTGGCGTGTTTTTATTCAAAGGTCCAACAAAATATTAGGCCTTGGTCCAGAAACACACTAGCATTACTAAATGATGGAATGAAAGCATGTGTGAGTTTGTGAGTCTTATTCAACTTTCTAGACCTTTCAACATTTGAAATAATGTTTGATTATTCCATGCCATATGGCATCAAATTCTTCATAACAAATACGAATCACAAGAGCACGTTTATAATTTTCAAAGTAAGATCAACCGACATAATATAATGACTAGCCATGCACTCACTAGGTCATCATACTCGTATATTTTTCGTCACGCGTACCTCCCTGCCTGTCTCATTGCTTGAATATAGCTTGACGAACACATAACCCTCACGCCAGGGGCGTAGCCAGGATTTCGCTCAGAGTGGGGGGGGCGGCGCCCCGAAAAGGGCCCCTGCGACAGCGCCAAAAGAGCCCTGATGGGTAGAAAGTGCCCTGCTTATTACATAATCGTGTCCTCAGGAGGCTCCTTCGGGCCCTCAGGGGATGGGGCGGCTGTCCCTTCCAGCCCCCCCTTGGTTACGCCCCTGCCTCACGCAGTGAGGAGCAAACACATACACACTTCTCGTTCCTGGTACAGTGCGGGCAGCAGCAAACCTGTCATTCAACACATTGCGTTCCTCTACCACTATCAGATTTTCAGGGAAGTACTCGACAAACGTGGTCGATGAATGAATATTTAGGAAATCATAAAATTGTTCCGGAGTTTCTATGATATGAGTATGCAAGCTTGCTAGTTTGGCAAGTTTTTTTGGCCCTCCCATCTCATCACAGGGACCCTTTCCTCGCGCAGTGGCAAAAAAATACCATTCAGCATACATGCCAAAATATGACGAATGATGCGCCACATTTACAAAGTTGTATTATTCTTATATTGCGAAACAGCGCCGTCTAAAAATAAAATATCTTCTCTGGACGTGTTTTTAATTTTCTGTTCCAGATGGAGAGAAGTCCTAATATTTTTTTTCTTTCTGTACTTCTTAGACCTTCTAATTCGCGTTTGCTGAATTGACGTTTTTCTAGGGCCTGCGCCGATTGATTTATGGCCTCAACAGATTGATCCAAATCCATGGCTCCATCGCTTGAGTTGTGTTTCCGGTGTTGAAAGGTCTGTAGTTTCAATCATACTCTGGAGCCCAGAATATCCTGGTTCTGAGAGAGGCTGTTGTGGCACTTGCACTGGCTCTAATGTTGGACCTGGGATCGTCCCTTTGGAAAGCATCAGTCTACAAGATGTGTAAACATATCTGTTAACATTTAACTCTAGATCAGAATACTGAAACACCCATTTTGTAATCACAGGCCTGCACCCTTTCACAGTTTTTCCCTCATGTCGATGAAATGGGTCAGAACATTTTGTCCTCCTATCACTCCGCTGTTCGTATCCAGATGATTTTCCCATTTCCGGTTAAAGAAGTCAAGGCTGTTCAGTTCCAGGCTGCGAGTCGGAATCGGTCAACTCTGTGGGTGCGTTCCTCTTAAAATTGCCCGACTGTTCTCACTAAAGACACATCTGCACAAGTAAACCTCGCAGCAAAGAATGGATCAGTGTATTGACGCTTGTGGGTATTGCCGTTATCGACGGATCAACCTCCAACCGAGTAGGAGCGTCGCATCTCTGTCTCCTCTAATGTCTGTCTCAGGCTTCTTCAAACATCATTGAGACAGTACACCCCAGATCTAGTCACAGTTTGCTGCTGTGATATGTGTCTCACGCCAGTGTCAAAGCATCCTGGTACCAATAATTTCACGCCATGAACATGCGTAAGTTCGAATATTTTACCGGGTCATGTAAGGTCAAGTCAACTTGAACATGCTACAAATGGGGCGTGTATTGTAAGCTTTCCGTCATCCAAGCGTTATTTCCAAGCTTGGACAAACGAAACCTTGTGTAATCGCCAAACAGCTTAATAGCCTCGCGGCACGTCTGCAACACAGTGCTCTGCCATGCTTAACTACCAGCATCTCCAGTGTTCTAGTCTCCACCTTGCTTTTCTTAGGCCTGTCTGCACAGTGGTATAGTCATTTGAGTGACAAAGTTTCATTGAATTTGAAGCAGGCAAAGTTGGTCAAAATTTTTAGTTTCGAATTTGACCCAAAGGTCAAGGGTCAGGTAAAGATCAAGTCAAATTTTTGCATGGTTTCAGAATGGCCAATCATTTGTTAGTGATTCTCCAAAATTGTGTTGCTCAATCTATTTTGAGACTGGAAATATATATACTTAATTGAAGAAAAGTTAGCAAAAATTGGTGACCTTCGATGACTTCTAAATCTGACCCCAGAGGTCACTGGGTCATGGAAATTTGCATATGGTGTTTTACTACATGGTAGAAGCACATTACAAAGCTTTATAGATATCAGAGCGGATCGGGGATTTTCTTGATCGATCTGACGCGGAATGACCTCCTACACAAAAATAGAGACAGTCGCCACTGAAGAGCTTGTGAACAATCGAACTGCCTTAAAAAGCATAAAATAGCGATTTTTCAGCACACAGGCCACACAGCAGCCAGCGAAACATGACAGCAATACAGCTGTTATGGCGTGGAAAGTAGCAAACGAGTTCATCTTTTTAGCATACATGAACGTCCTAAAAATACATATATGATAGAAATATAAATATTTAGCTATCTCGCAACCATAGTTCTTTTACATATTCACCGGGACAGAAACATATTTCAAGCTTAAGCCCTGGTATTGAAAAAAATATTTACGCTGGTTTAGTCTTGTCAGTTCAATCTTTGGTGAGCTGCTCTGAATATCACGCCTTACTGGAGTTTATCCAAAACCTCTGTGCTTTCCCAGTGAAGGAGAAAATGGTTCCTTGAACGCTTCGCAAAACACCAGACTTTCTTCAGCTAGCTGAATAAGCATAGCGTGGCATCTCCTTTCAGAGGTCTATGTCCACATCGACAGAACCTCAGTAATCGAGTAATTGGCGGAAATGTTCCAGAGACCGAACACAAAAACGATCTGAGAGGGCGCTATTCAGGGAGAACAGCATTGTTATGCAGGAGCGAGCCGTGAGGGGATCTGTCAGAGAAGGCCAGGGCCGCATCGTACCCCTCAGTATACAGGTCAGAGGGTGTCACTACGGCGAATTGGACAGGCTGTTGAGTTTGTAGAACACAGACAAAGTGGGTACGATCACCGATAACCTAGACTTTCACTTCATTTCTTTAGGCACTTATAATCACTTATGCTCGTCAAAGGAAACGTGGCACCTTGGTGCTTTCAGGCAGCAGTGGTTTTAGGGGACTTTTTGTCGAAAATAATGAATTTGGCCATATTTCTGCTGAAAATTGCGGAAGAAGTCCTATATTTTGCTGTATTTAATGGTCCTTTGCTAGAAGGTAATAGTCTCCAAATCAGATAATGTCATGACCAGATAAAGTTTTGGGCCAGATTGATCCTCTTTGATTTGCGCCACAAATGTACACGAATATAGATGAAGCGCTTTTAGCTAAAGTAAAGACTTTAACCACCACCCTCACGCCGAATATAAGGAAATGGCAAACAATTCTTCATACCCACGTGCAGAACGAAAAACCATCTCAGTCTTTTTTTCTGCCAAGAACAATCTGGGAATGGAACTCCTTACCCCAAGAAACTAAGGAAGCTAAGGTACTTCGTCTGCTCCAATGTGACAACTTCACCGGCCAAACGATTGGGGTCACTATACAGAAAAAAGAAGAAGAAACTGCTCATTGAAAAAAGTTATATGCATGCACAGCCGCCAATACTGAAGGTACGTTTAGCCCGCTGGTTTTAATGCAACTCTAAGATGTATGCTGCTGGAGAGACAGATGAGAGAGCTGCAGTGATCGTATTTGTTTTAGGTATGATTTTATGTGTGATTTTACTCTGTATGCATGATTTTTTCTGGCTTTTATCCCAAGTTTTTATCTTATCTTAAGTGTTGTCTGCTTTTAATGACTGACGCGGAAACACGAAAAGCCACCCGATTGTTTTTAACTCGTGTGGCTTGTTTCTTAATATACTGAACTGAACTGAACTGAGGTCCAAGCAAGAAATAGTTGTCCGCCCAGCGGGACTTGAGCATTGCGTCACGTTACTAGGTTCACGTCACACCACGTGATCACCTGCGGAGAGCGGGGACCTTAGGCAGTGAATTTTACCCTTTTTGTTTTTTTCTTGTATTTTTGTAATTTCTGATGCAAATGAAATACCGATCAACTGGCTTCTCGGCACGTTCTCCAATATGGCTATCTCAGTTCAAATCGAACTATGAAGGCGCCCCTTTAATTCAGTTTGGAACTGGCAGCCAATTTCACCAATTACAACTTTTCAGAGAGATACGAAACACAGTAAATGACTATAACAGAACAGCACAGATATAAAGAATCCGAGGCCCACATTGATTGTTGCAGTGATGTTGATAAAAGAATACCTAGAATCATGAAAACATCGAGAAATAAATAACTGTGCTGAAGTCAAGTCGAAACACTAATCGTTTTGCTTTGGCCACATGACTATCGAGAGGTTAGATGACTGCGATAGTACTCTCAGTCCACATTTTTCCTCTCACTAGTGGAAAATTTCCGTTCCCAGGGCTAAATCAGCTCCAACGCACGTGTTGGTGCGAAAAAAATTATCAGCTCGTGAAGAGACAGGAGGAGACGCAGTTATAGGGAATGTGGCACCTTTATAACGTGATTTTAACTGAGATAGTCAAGTTGTAAAGCATGCCAGAAAACCCGGTACTCAATATATGATTTGTCTTGAAACTCAAAATTTCCGTAGAGAAAAGCTAAAAACCTACCTGAAATGTACCCTACATGTACCCTTAGCAGCAGGCCACAGTTGACAGCAGTTGGTGTGACGACATATGCTGACGTCACGGTTATTATCAGCCAATCGGAGCCCTTGAAGCCCGTTGAATATGGTAGTGCTTGCCAGATCATGCCATCATCCACAGGCAGATATTTATTTCTCTCCCTAGAGGAACATTTTAGGAATCAAAATATTGAGCCTATTGTACATTTTTCAGAGAAACTATGGACGTTTTCATGATTTCTGGCTAAAAGTACCCCTAATTACAATAAATTCCAGGATTTGACCAAGGTGCCACATTCCCTTTAACACCCGCACTAGAGGGAGGTCTGGCACTAACGCGCACTGGAGGGGGCCTGGTAGGCCCCCCAAGATCTCGGAAACTAAGAAAGTTAGAAAAACGCCACTTGGTAGGTGGGTGGGGGCTATGGTGATCTACCTGATGACCAATTTTCATTGACCTAGATCAATATCTTCAAGGTCAAACGACGTCGTAAAGGTCAAATATTGGTCATGCTGGGATCGATTGGTAAATGCTGTGATTATGCAGGAAAATGGCGGGAATAAGCTAAAGACGTACAAGATTCATAGAGAAGAGGTCTCAAAGAGGCTCCCCCACAACTTTTGGGTCAAGGTCATTCAAGGTCATTGACCTTTAAGGTCACCATATTGTATACTACTTATTATTTACACTTTGACTAACACTGTAGCCACTGTTTGGCGGGAAATGAGGATTGACCTTTCCCAATGACCTTTGACCTTGACATTTGACCTTGACCTTTGTATTGGGGTACCCTACCGATGACGTCATAGCATAATATATGTCAGACGGGGTAACGTCATTTGGCCGGACGCACAGTGGTCAGTGACCTTGAAAGTGCAGATATGACCTTGACCTGTGACCTTTGACCTTGACCTTGACCTTCATGTGAAGTGACCTTGACATATAGTCCCGCTTATATGAACGTTATGACTTCACCACTCGGTCTTCAATGCAAGCTAACTGGTACGACCGCGCGTTTACGGCGATCTCAAAATGCAGGTCTGACTTTGAAAGCCTATAAGTCAAAAAATTTTCGGCCGATTTTCAAAAAGTCTTCACCAATCGACACGCTATTAAATTCTGTTAAATGTGGCCACGTTTCGTTTTTCGGCTACAAGCGGTTCTTCGGCCACCTTGGAAAAACAGGTGGGGGGCCTCCGAGGCCCCCGTCCAGTGCGCGTGTTAATGCTCGTTGGAGATTTCCACCAGTGATATAGCAAGGCCTTGTAACTTAACAGATTTTGAGGGAACACGTGGGGGACCAGCGGAAAATATTTCACATGGGAAAGATGGAGGTATTGATCAAAATCATTGGCGGATCCAGGCCCTCCAAACCCCCCACCATTTTGACCGATTTCCTTAAAAAAACATGTTTTTTTCTGGATGGATGTTTACCCTATTCTCCGCGAACAGTAACTTCTGGGACAAATGAAATATCGATCACGTGATTTCTCATCAGGCTCGACCGCATGACTATCTCACTCCAAATCCCATTATGAAGGTGCCACGTTCCCTTTAAGAGCTGATTCTGATCCCATCGACACCTTCAAAAAGAAGCATGCTCTTGAAGCATTGTCAGCTTCTTAAAAGGTGAGTTTCGAGACCAGCGAAGCGTGCCACCTGGGTTTTTAGTATGCTCTGCGCCCCTGGTAGCTAGTTCAAAGCCTAGGAAGGTGCCATATTCCCTTTAATTGGAATATAGACTATGATTGAAGAGACTTGCCGTAAAGATCAACGTCAAACATACCACGAGGCACCGTCAAGGTTTTCCTATGGACATTTTTGTTAGTAGCCCAAAATGGCTGAAACCATTGCAGCATTGAGCAAGTTAACGCTCGCCCGATTGTTCTCAGGCCAGACTAGCGATCCCTGCAGATTGTTCGCACAGGTACCGATGAGAAGGAGATAGCTTTCTAAAAAAGGTTCAGGTACAATGGTCCCCGTGCAAACCTTGGCAAAGAATGTCTCCTACATCTACCATGTCCTGGGATGCTAATGACACAATCCTGGTCTATCATTTTGATGACCATGATAAGGTAGCCAAATGAAGATATTTTCTCCAACTATCTCTCCTTTCCATCCCCAGTCATCTTCTTTGCAAGGCAGGAGGGCCTCCATAATTAAGACACCTCTCGCGGTGCGGGGGGAGGGTGGCGTTTCCACATCAGAACGAGGTCGAACTTCTGCAACACGCACCCTTTACCCCAGGTATGGCTCCCAGTAACTTTTGGTTACTCTTAACCAAGAAGTATGATCCGGGGGGACGCCACTTTCCTACTTGAAAAGCCCTTGGAACCCCTATCTACCAATACTATGATTATCTATTAGCATTATTATTAGAAACATACAACTAAATAATATAAAGTTCCGCCAAGGTGGTGTTAAAATTGGTCCACCTCTGGATTTGCAGGCGGATCAGCAGGGAGGCCGTGTGTGAAAACGTATGCCTGACGGTTTCCTTGGTGCAATAAATACCCATGGTTTGGAGCTCCGGTACTTATTTATACCTATACTGTGGGCGTGTCGATACTTTGAAGTTCAGCTAAACACCAAGAGTCATTTCATACGCAGGTGCAGGATTTTTCGTCTTCGGTCACGGGACATTTTTGAACCAGGTGTCACTATTTGCACCCCAACTTTTTGCTGAGGGGGGACTGTCCGCCTTTTCTCTCCCTGGATACGCTTATTAGCAGCACCTCAAATGCAGAAAGCTCAGACAAAATTGTCAGCTGTTTCTTTTTGGGTATGTGATGTCCATTCATTGGATAGAAACAACATATACTAGGATAGAAACAAAAAATTCTACCATCATTCAGAAAATCATTGACAATGGCACAGAGAGAAAGAAAACGTGGATCAGTGAATAGAAATCCCACTATCTAAAAGATGATATCATCGCTATCATAACCGCTGTCAAAAATGTGTACAGAAGCTGTAATTTGAAGGAGTTGCTTCCTTTGAACCTTGGCTGGACGCGCCACATGCTGGCACCCTTTCACGCTCGGTGAGATAATCTTCTGTCCAGGAATCGAACAAAGGACGGCAGCAGGTTTTGACAGGGATAGATGCCATTCATCTTCGTCAGATACCTCCACGACATCAAACGTCAAATTCTGGACGCCCGCGGGTCAAATACGCGGCAGGAAGGGCTTAGAAAATATATCATCCCTTGTGGTTCTGACTACCAATGATTTTCTAGGTCACCTCAAGGTCACTGTTTCATGTAGAGAGGTGAACAATGATTATTTAGGAACCTGGTTCAAAAAATAGAGATATTGCCATACATGTGTTTGGCTCTTGAAAATAATATGTTTCAATGGAAACAAATTCGAGAAATACTAGAACTGGCAAGAAATTAGGCGTACCAATTCTTTGTCACATTCCTAACTTTTAAAAAAGGTAAGATTAGGCATTGCACTGGCGAACACGTTGCAGCTTATACTGTGACCTGAGCGCTCGATAAAGTTGATGCCTCATAGATATGGTCTCAGACAGCACTTTACCATACACCAAGTCTATTACTGCTACCATCACCTCCCCCCCCACCCCCTACATCATACCCTGTTTACGAAAATATATATGTAGAGTTATTTCGCTAATGACTTTATTAAAATGATCTTCTCCACTAAGAAAACGCAAAACGAGGAACATACATTTTATATATTTGTAGGTATAAGTGAGCAGGTCCATGTTAATATTGACAGAATATTGTGATGGAGCATACCAGCATATACATAATATTTGCATTATGAGTGATTATGCGTGAGAATCATAGTTTGGGATAGAGCTGCGGGGTCATCGAGAGCACCAAATGTCAAACGTTTGGTGCCCTCGATGGAACTCGAAGAAACCGAAACCCACGATTTAATGCTTCGGTAAATTTCCAGCACAATGTTTCCGCAGTTGAAGTTTATTTGTTTGTTTGTTATTCGCGAACAACCACTGGCCAGGACCCACTTACGGCTGAGGTCATTGATTAAAATCTTTAGATATTCCTTACGAACCCACAGACCACACAATTCACGCATACATCCCCAATCACTTACATGTTCTTTTAAAGACGGCAATAACCAGCCCCTCTATGGTTTGAAAGGCACTCTTAAAGCATAAAAAGCAGGTGGACATATAGAAAACAATCTCCATCACGACACCGACGATAATGCTAGTAAAAGTGATGAAGGAGAACATGTAAAAAATGAATATGTAAAGATACGCTGAGGTATAAATAAGATATGAAAATAAACTGAAAAATCTAACAATCTAAAAATATACTGACATAAAGAAAAGCACCTAAAAGCATTTGATGCCAAGTTGACATCTACATGAAGTCGACTCCGACCCTGCACTTTGGCTGTATTCATTTACATATATTGCCAGATAATCACGGAACATACTTAAGATCCTATTCAGGAGTCGTAAATCTTCTGCAGATACATTTGTCTGCATTTGGTTCCAAAAAGAACAAGGGAATATATTTTCCAGGTAGGCCTACATCACCCGGCGTCAGTCCCGAAGTCAATATTTGACTTTGAACCCCTAGTTTTGTATTATTTGTATAAGATTTAGATCGGATGGGACATTGCCTAAAATATAGGGCGGACTATCACAACTTATTGGAAAATCGTTTCAGTACGAAATAAATTCCCCATTGCACATCATAATTACGTCTAACCTACCTGTCAGCTGAGGAAGGCACTGTTTCCGTTTTCATTTCGAAACAGCAGAATTACAGCCTCCGATAGTGTTCACTGGCTCGTCTGCTGTGCACAACAGACTTGTCTCAACATAAGTCTGAAAACATAAAATAAGAAATGTGCGCAAAGATTTGCGAGTAAACGGCACCGAAACTACGAGAGCACGACCACAGTAGTTGGTTTCTGCGTGTACGCTTCGGCTCAACTCACAAAATGGCTGCCGCATCAGAGCGCCAGACAAGTACTATGGCGGTGCCATGGCATCATAACGTCAGGTGCAGGCGCGATGACGAGCTATTCGCTGTCAAGGTCATGGTCGGCTGCTGAGGCAGGCAGCAAGGTGGTAAGAAGGTCTAAAATCCACTACGTCAGGTGAGTCAAGCAGCTAAACCGAGGGTGAATTTTTGGTATGGCAGGCCAGGTGGACTTAAATCTGTCTAACCAGATTTAAGCGATTATCCCATCATGAACATGATTTGTCTTTGTAGGCCATGTTCCTCACTCTATGATGTGTCCGAGTATCTTTATCGATATAAAAGAATATAAGCGGTCACTAGTTTTATCCAGGCCGTATGAAGCCCATTCATGCGTGCCGTGTTCTTCGCTGTTGTTGATTTTCCCTATGTCATATGTTTTTGACTCATTGTCTGCTCAAAATACTAACATATATGCAACGAGATCCGTCTCAGGTTATCCGGTAGTGTTGATCAGCTAACTCGGGTGAGTGACCTGACCCCACTCGCGATGGGAGGTCAAAGGTCATTTCCTGAGGGGCCACCCCGGCGCGCGGTGCCTGTGTCAGAGTGACAACGCTTGCTGTCAGCACGCTGTCACCCAGCTGGCATGGTCAGCACGCGGTCACTAAGGTGACAGGTGCCCCAAGGCTTTGGGTGTTCACAAGGGTCAACAAAGCTTGAATTAGTTGCAATAGCAACGAAGCCTCACTAGAAAATTACAGACTGGCACAGGCTGCACGAGAAGCACTGCCCCAGCCAGGCGGCCAAACACAAAAGCTGAGGCAAAACAACACCATTCAACGTGGACCCAGCACGGACCCAACCCAACACTCAAAGCAACATTCAACTTGGACCCAAATTTGATAGGAAATGGTCGACCGGTATCAAAAGCGCCCAAGCAAGCGCACCTGAACAGCTCCAGCTTCCTTGCCAGCTGAAGCTCACAGGAGCTGAGCGGCAGAGATGGCTGGCGTTGGAGTCAGCACTGGAAATTCCAGCTGGTGAGAGATATTGATCAGTGTCGAGACCCCGTTTCAGCTATACCCTAAGCCGATCCGCCAAAACAACTGCACTTTGGCACACATCAGTGCCGGGGTCCCTTGTCGAGATTGCCTGAGCTGGGACGAACTGTTGACGACTCTCAGAGATGCAGCTCGTTTCTTTGGAGCAGAAAGTGACGACCGAATACCGCGAAGTGTGCCAGAGTCGTCAGCGGGCGCCGAAAGCGAGGCCATATTTCTGACGTTGTTGAAAGACTCAGTGGCTGGACGCCAAACACCTCATCCAGTATCACACTGCATGCTCCGTACACAAAATCATACACACTCGCACACTACCACACATAGTCAACAATGGGCCCTCCACGCAGCACAATACACAGCCACGCAACGCGCCGGTCAGCGGAGCTGTCCCTGCCGCGAATCCGCACGGAGGCAGGCCGACGTCGGCTTGCGTACCGGGGGCCGCTCTGCTGAACGCGCTGGACATCGGAGAGGACATGCCGTTCAAACCCACTTTGAGAGCCCTGCTAATAGAGAGGCAGTGTGGAGACTTCCGTCGGCGCTAGTTTTATGTATGTTGATGTGCGTGCTGTGTGTGCCCGTGTGTGATCTGTCTTATTTTTATGGTATGTTTTATCCTTGTTTTTATCGTTGTTTTCCTACCCTGTCTTACCATATGACGTGGAAACGTGAAAACCACCTACTTGTTTACCAATGTGTGTGGACGTTTAACAATATTCTGTCTGTTCTGAAGAGAAAGGGCTGAAGAAGCTAGCAGCAGCAGCAACAGCAAAGCCGGACACGAGGAATGTGCCGGAAATTTTCACCAAACTCCGGCAGCCGATGTCAGAGACAACTTATCAACAAGTTGTCACTGCTCCTGCTCTCAAAACAGTCTGGACCTAGCTCTGTTGCGCTGTCAATTTCCCAGCTTTCTGTGATAAGGTTGCAAGGTCGAGCAGGGAGTAGTTGTCAAAGGTGGTCAAAAGAAATATATATATTTGTATTCAGTGAACACTTATGGCGTGAGGTTTCGCTAGTGTATTACGGTACATCAGATAAGCTTTAAGAAATCACAGGTTAAGCCTTTTTACTTGAACCTACAAAATGGGTAAAATGTGTACGATATTTCAAGTTTCAGGTTGATCTGAGGTGTACCTTCGGACAAAAAGATTTTACTAAATGTATTCATTTACTTATAAGGTGGAGATGGTGTTTTTACCCCACCTCGTGCCATCGATACTCAAAATCACAAATGATAGAACTTTAACTTTTTTGTGCATTCCTTACGACACACTGAGTTTTAGATCATTTGGTCAAAAAGAAGGTGAGGAGGGGGAGTTTTGTTACAGGGGCAGATCGATACACCGCCGATAGCTCCCGAACTATGACACTAGATGCATTTGGGCTCTGGCCATGATTAGCTGATACCAGAAGCCAGCGACAGTCCCTTCAGCAGCTGTGTCGGTCAGCCGCCCACGGTGCTGAGGACAAAGTGCGTTTTTTTCGGTCAAAAGTAAATTTTCAGCGATGTTATGTTCGCAGAATTTACACCTGTATCACTTTCCGTAGCAGGGCCATTATGCCTTAGTAAGAAAGCTATGATATCGATGTTTCAGATGATAACTTTAAATTCGCTGAGGAATTGACAGTATCGCCGTCATACTGGTTTTATGAAATGCACTTCTGGCTAAATATGGATGGGGCACGTTGTTACTGGCTGTATCAACTTACCCCGCGCTGTATCAACCTGCCCCAACGGTATTCCACGTTAACATAGATAATTAATAATGTTTAAAAACGTGTATGTAACTGTGTTTAATTTCTATTTTACCAATGTTGCCGCAAATTCTGATTCTCTAAAGCTATCGAAATGGGCTATTGCATGCTGACAAATACGTCGTTAGTTTTGCCGAAACTTCCACCAGCTTTAGGTAAATGACTTAAGAACATTCGAATCCATCCAAAAACCATTGAAAAGCTCCAATAATATTGAATGATTGATGGTTATGAATTAATTTCTTTGTGCTTTACCTACATGTTACATCCAATTTCTTAACACCATCCTTTCCTTTTGTTAGATGGTGCAGTCATATGTCCGAAAGACAACCCGACGAGACCCTCCGGTCGGCGTTTTAGATGCCGCTACGGAACAGGTCCGGATCGGTACCTCGATAATGAGAGTAGCAAACGATGATGGGAATAAATGTATGGCGCTCTGACGACACTGCCATACTGAGGGGTAAGATGGCCAAGAGACGTTTAGATATAATCGAACTTTGCAATTTTTTCAGATGAGATGGAGCCTCAACTGGCAGAATACCTTCCGCATGCGTGCAAAATAAACCATGGATTGTCGACAGCCGCATCTAGAAAATTGGCACATTAATTTGCTGCAAATAACGAGCTGAGAATGCTTGACACCCATTTGTTTTTTGATTTAATTAATTAACAATCAATTTCATTTCATTCAATAAGTAAGAAAATAGGTACTGATGCCGAAAAAGTCGGAAATTTTTTGCGACTTTAGCGCCGCTTGGTCACAATGTAAGGAATAAATATTTCTGAAGTTTCGCACAAGTTTTTTGGTTAGTTTATAAGACAATATTCATGCATAACAGCTTGCCCCGTGACCAGTAACAACTTACCCCGTAGTGGGAATCATGTTGAAAATTTTGATTTTGGTTCACGTTTTCGATTTATTTAGGGTTTTCTCCACAAAGGAAAGAAAATAACTGGTGACATCGGATAAAGAAACGAATAAGCTACCGAACGACACACGCTTTATTCATATCGTAGTGATATTTTGGAAGGTACAGCTCATCCCGTGAAAACTGTATCATATGACCCCATCCTCACCTAGAGATTTAGTCCTTTGGTGATTTGTTTTGGAGTTCAGGATATTTAGCATAGACTCCTAACTTGTGCTAAGATGACCATGGGTTAAAATAAAAAGAAATGTGCGAAAGAAATCAAGGAACAGCAACGAAAGTATATTTGGTGGTCTTGACCCCGCTTTTTTCGAGAGAAAAAAATTGAAAAAAGTGTAGTGGGGGTAGGTCTTATCTGACCCCGCTCATCCTCCGGAACGACGATTAAATAACAACCTTACTAATAAAAACAACACAGTGTACTAAAGTATTCCGCACGTTTAGAAACAGCGAGTTTTCTGGGAATTTCTTTGGCTTGGAGTTACCGCCCAGATCCTCGGAACTCCGCGATCGCCGGCTGTACTCCGCAGCTCAGTTGTAGCGCGCTGAGGCCGTGTGTGCTGCAGGCAGAGCGCGGTGGCGCGCAGCAGAACAACAGGTTCAAGTTCAATGTCTTGCGGTCAGGTCCGGCCGGCAGCGTCAGTGGGGGGGGGAGCACCGGCTGGTGGATTCTCAGACACTGCTGTATGTGTGTGTGTGTCAGAAAATCCTGTTCTGATCGGCGACCGAGCTTTCACTCTCGTTTGAAATCCTTTGTGTGTGATTGGTGGAATCACGGTCTGGTATGTGAGAGTACAAATTCTTGCGGATATAATTTTTACAGTCATAACTCATTTCAGTTTCTGCACGTCTCAGCAGAGACGCAGTTACCTAAGTGAACGAGTCAGATTTTGACCCTACTTTTCTATTGGTCCGTGTCTGGGTGTGCCTGTGCGGTGCCGACGCTGTGTCATACCCTGAGCTCGCCCCTGCTCAGATGACGCGCGTGCATTCAAGTGGCTACCACCTGTGCTCGTGCCAACCGGGTCCCACGCGTCAGATAACCGATAGTGGAGACACCAAGACACGCTTTTTTGTTGGCTGGTCAATGAACTCATGATGAGCAGCGACTTTATTTACACTAAGACCAAAGGTGTGGCAGACAAATCAAGGAACATTTCGCGCTGAGCCAACGAATATTATTTTCTTTTTGTACTCGTATCAGCGTCGCTGTTCACATTCAGGTTTGAATGACGCGGCTGCTCTCTGGTGCATGTTTTACTTGACACGACTCTCTTTTTGTGGCAAGCTTCTAGAACCCACCAATGTATTAATACGATTCTTATTTTACTAATGTTCGACACACGTTACTCCCGAGCCTGTATAGGTCAATAGCCGTTAGATATGCCATATAAAACAGTCTGCAAGTGAATGATATATTATCATCAAAATGAGCAAAAGGGCTGACATTAAAAATGTTTCTTTGGATATAACCACTCTACCATTTATGAGTAGGGATATGTG
This sequence comes from Lepas anatifera, assembly GCA_034440635.1. Taxonomy (NCBI): domain Eukaryota; kingdom Metazoa; phylum Arthropoda; class Thecostraca; family Lepadidae; genus Lepas; species Lepas anatifera. The sequence continues at coordinate 215,602 of JAOTON010000160.1, forward strand.
CAGTGGCGGATCCAGGAATTCATTTAGAGGGGGCCAGGATCTCGATCCTCTCCCGCCAGTACCTCGGGCAGCCCCTCGCCTATGTATGTACCAGTGCCGCCCCACAACGCAGTAATCGGCTATACATTCCAGGATAGATCAGCCAGGCCCAACATAGCATAGTCTCGGATTTCGTTCCAATTTCGTCCACTGGGTTGTCAGGAGCGTGGAATCCTGATGTGAGATTATTTATTTCCTCAGTCGTACGGTTTCGGAGTTATAGCTTGAAGCAAATCGTGAAAATCACCGATTTCGTCAAAACATGGTGATATTTAACGATTATTTTCTGCCATAATTTTCATTCCTTAGCTTCAAATGACGTGGGATTAGATTGAGCACTTAAAAGCCGAAGTTGGAGAAACTCGTTTTTTATTTGAAATTTTTAAAATGTTTACAGATGTTTTAACCATTTTTTACAACGATTTTTTTAAGTGTGGCCAGTAAGTGACGTTAAAGATATTCATAGCAAAAATATGCACCCATATCTCCCCTGTTTAGTGAAGTCAATAATTCATTGCGTTCTATACTTAATCAATGTGTAATTAGCCATAGAATGACGTCATGCGCGCAAAAATCGGCCGCCCGGCGCGCCGGCCGTCGTCGGCGCGGCCGCCGGTGCGTGGGCACGGGCAGTAGATTGACTCGGGAGCGTGTGAACTCTTGAAATCGTGATTAAATGTGGAAAATAAAAGCAGAAAAACACTTGTTGAACCAAAGGGTGAAATGAAAGCAATTTTAATTTGGTTAAGGGTGAACGACTCGCCATATCTTAACGTTGCCCATAAACGTTGCAATATGCTAGAAATATCATATCCTTTTTTGTTCTTGATAATGATTAGGTTACACATAATTATTGAGGGGAATAACGTGCAAAAATAGACGGGCTGGGGGGTCAGAGATAATTTATTGTTCACCTTAACGCTCCTGGCTCTGATCCATAATATCTTGACCCTCTGGGATGTATGAGATGTATGATGCATGTATGTATGAAAGTAAAATAAAAAGTCTTTAAAAAAATCGATTATGGATTCGAGTAATACATTTGGCTTTTGAAAATGAAGAGACTTGTGAATTTGTGCAAGGTTGGTCTGTTTTGCGTGTTGAAATGACATCGTATTCAACCCGGAAGAACCCTGGCCGCAGTTCTGCGGCCTCCGCCCCGGTTTGTGCGTCAGTGCCTCTGTGACACGCACGAGGTGTCGGATGTTCAGTGCGCAGCTCATGAAGCTGGGAACACATCCTCCACAGTTAGTATGTCATTTTTATTTGGGCAGTTGAGTGTAAAATGGAGATAAGGCATGACTTCAATGTGGATACTTCGTTTCGGACGCCAGTTTTCTGTTGTTGGTGTTCACCCTTTTGTGCGACAAAGGAGTGGTAGAATGCCACGGGATAAGAGGAATTATTGTGCTGGCTGACTAGATGATTTACTTGTGCTAGATAGTCCCGGCGCCAGTCCCAGCGCCGGCAGCCCTCGACTGATCCTGGCAAGACCCAACGTGGTCCTTGCATATTCCCGGAAAAAGTCGGACTAATAGGACAAAATTACAACTTTGTCTTATACGTTTCAACCAGTGACTTCGATTTTCTATTTCAGGCATGAATTATGTGAAATTGTGTTATTTCATTTCATTTTCGGATGGAGCTTATTACAACTAAATTAGGGTTTGTATTGCTAAGCCAGCGTTAACCCATCCAAATCCCCCTGGATCGAGAAGAGGTCTCCAGCCCTGGCCATGGTATGCCATTTTTTGACCCGACACCCCTCCCCCCTTCCACCCATGACCTCATTTATGAAGAGCCCCATATAGGTTTAAGAAAGACAATTTATGTGTGCGTAGTTAACCATATTAGGTTATTTATTCGTCCAATGCTAAGGTCAAACTAACTTAATTGGTTACAAATTAACTAATCTCAATACAATATGGCCCCAAAGAGTATAGGTCCTAGTTAAGACAGTTGCACTCTCCAATCCCCAGAGGTCCCGGCACGGTTCCGGTGCAGACCAGTTGATCCCGGCAAAGTCCCGGCCGAGCCCAGCGTCCGGTCCCAACTCCAGGAGGCCTATACCAAAAATAGAGCCTCTGGTGCTGGGTACTGACCCCGTTGAGTGTTCTCCGCAAAAGACGGCCACTTATGACAGAGTAAATTTAAATTCGGAAAATGTTACAATTGCTCAGGAAGAACCAGATAGCAGCCGGAGGCAGTTACTGAAGAGCTGCTCGCTGCGGAGACAATCATCATCGACTGACTCACTGGGCGCTCCAACAGTTTCCGCCGAAGTCGATGTTTCAGATGTATTGCCGCTGCTGGACGGGACTACCGTCAGAACGTATAAGCTTTTGGTTGAACCGATCCTTTGAAGTTGGTTTATTCTGCGCTGTCTGCTTTCAATTTCTTATTACCGGTTTCGACACATACTAGGATGTGCTTGGGATTTGCCATTTTATTTCAGAACCGAATTGGTAAACGTCAAGGGGAACGCCCATCCAAACTGTGAACCAGAGTAGGTCACTTTCATGCCTCAATAGAAATTAAAGCTGTATTTTGTTACACTGATTCAGCCTCCTCTGCCTCCTCTGCTGGTAAACCGAACCAAGTGCCACTAAATCTAATACACTGCTGTCATAACACAGCCCTTTAGTCATGAATTCGCTTCCACCCAGGACCTGAATAATATTGATTCCACCTTGCTTCAAAACACATAACATACTTTATAACGTATGTTGTTTGCGTTCCTTACTCTTAATGAAACCTTACTGAAGCCGAAAACAAAATATGAAAGAAAGAAAAAGACTAGAAAATATTTTTGTCAACGGCACACCCTTACCGTATTAAAATTTCCACAATACCATGTGCTTATGTAGGTGCATGTTTCCCTGGCAACAAACTTCTAACCCACAGCCTCCGCTAAGTACCACACGAGTACGTGTCGTCGGTTGGCCGAAGTGCCAGTCGGCTATCGGTGGGGCGCGCCAGGCGGCCGATTTTTGCGCGCATGGCGTTACTCTTTGCCTGATTATACATCAATAAATACAATAACGCAAAATTTAACTGATGTTATTAAAAAGCATAGACACAGGAAAACATTTTTGTGTAGATTATCTTAAAGTCACTGGCCACACTTAGAAAAATTGTTTTAAAAATTGAACACAAATTTCCAAAAACTTGAGAATAATTATTTTTGAAAAACTTACTTACAAAGTTGGATAATAAAATTTTGAATACAATCATGTTTTAAATGAGTATCCATAACGAAGTACTACATAGAAAATAATGATTGTATGTCGCAATGTTTTTGCTAAAAAAACACGGATTTTCACGATTTTCAGCAAGCTGTACCTCAAATACACGTATTTTGATAACAGAAATATTCTCAAAACTGAATTATACGTCACTGATAACCCTGTGTACGAAGTTGGAACGAAATCTGAGTCTATGCTATGTACAATCCAGGTGGTACCTGGTCGATTTGTCCTGGAACGCCCCATTTGCATCTGGTTAACAACAGATCGATGGACATGCTAATGCTCCATTTTGGTTTAGATCTGGGGATATTTTCGCGCTTTCTCCTTACCCAACGATTCGCAATTCGTGCTGGAATAACTGTTTGTTTTGGTCTGCAGTGCACCCATTTTCTCTAGCTCACTCCATACGGTTAATTGTGCAGGTGGACTTATCATCATCCATGAAAAAAGATATGACGAAATATCTTCATCGATGAGTGCAATAACAGCATAATTGGGAACCACTGTTTTTTAATGATTGTTCTTTCAAGACTTATCGTTTGATCTATGTAAAAATTTGACGAACCTTGCAGGTTTGGCTCATGCCGCTACTATTTATCAATCAATGGATCATTTTCTGATAAAACTACCAACACCTTAATGAAGCTGTGCTCAAGCAGAGTGGTCGCTGGCCTATTTTGGGCACTTTGTTAGCATGCCGGGTACTCGGCGCCGGCAACTAGGCCAGCTGAAGGCCTGCTCGTTGGTTCAAGCACAAATTGTGCACAATACCTACCAAGTTGCATCCCACAGCGGCAGTGGCGGATCCAGGAATTCATTTGGGGGGGGCTAATGGGCTCGAGCCTCACCCGCCAGTACCTCGGGCAGCCCCTCACCCATCTATTAACTATAGGGGCTCGGACATTTGCGGAGGGGGTTAAGCCCCCTAGCCCCTCTTGGATCCGCCACTGCACAGCGGGGTTGCAGACGTTGATATGGTTGAAAGGGAGATTCGGGGCGTGTGTGGCGAAGCGGACGTCCTAGCTCACGGTGCCACTATCTTTTCAGAAACCGCAAACACTTTTTGACAGTGTCGGTCACGCCTGCTAGTCTTTTTCAACCTCATCACTTCACAGGGACAGATACAGGATTTTCCCAAAGCAGGAGCAGCTTTTGAGGGCGAGAAGAGACGCTACAGCTACAAGAGGACACCTTCTCTTTTAAAGCTGATTTCCTTATGCAACCAGACGCCGATTGCAGGAATCAACGTTTCTTCTCAGACTTCATCCCAAAAGGTTATCTAGTTATCTTACATCCCAAAAGCCTATTTTGTTGTTCATTTGATTACACACTGGGTGCCATTTTCCCAAAAATACGCAGTGTTTTGGAATAAATTAATGACTAGTTACTGCTGCCCCTTTGCCCTTTCTTCCCCGGGAATGGTGTGGGATGAAGGGTGACCGCCCCCAGCAGCCACTTCCGGGATCCGTCTCTGCCACCCTTATAGGTGTCATTCAAACGGATAGCGTCTTTCAAGAAGAAAATGTCCACTATTTACAGCGGTTTATCCCAATCTTCATCATTGAAATACTTGTGTCTTATTCAGGTACTTATTTAGGGCGGACTGGTCTCCAACCACGTTTAGTTGGTACAACTCCCGGAAAGAGTTTTTGTCAAAATGATGTAAATCATAGTTTTTACCAGACTTGCTGCAGGCTTTTAGCATTTTCACTAGAATATTGTCATTGTCATCCGTTCTTTCTACTACTTTGTCGGCTATTCTATAGGATGTAAACCAAGTACACATGGTCTTTTTTTGTAGAAAGTCAGTTGTCTGCCAGTCGCGATTGAAAAACTAACGGAAAACGGTAACCTGGTTTCGTTGCATATAAAAGCTATGACTATGTGTTGGGAAGATCGCAAGCAGCCGGTACGCAGTCTGAAAATCGGTCTCCTCGCAAAAGAGGATGTTCCACTTTTACTATTATGGCTTTCCTGTTTACTGAAAATTTCATGATGTTAAGTTCAAAGGCGGATCAAGACCAGTTATCTGTGGGAACGGGTTCAAAAATTGTGAAAACAGTGTTTTTTTCTTAAAGAAAATTTGTAGTTTTGGGGGAAATTTCCTTTTCTCAATCCCCCTGGATCGCCTGGTGATCAAGTTACCATCCTTAAAAAACGCCTGCCTTACCTTTTAATTTACCAGCCGCAAATTTTTGTAAACTCTAAGGAAATAAAAAATATAGATTTTCTTTTTTTGTTTAACGAAGGGACTGCTTTGTTTAAAGAAGGGACTGAAAATGTCACGCTCTTACACAATGCACCTTGCAAACCTAGTCTTAAGAAAATACTAGTCGCAAGCAACAGGCCAGAGCATGTCCCGTTCCCTCTCCCCTGGAGAAATTCCCCTCCGCCGGGTGTCGAATCGCCTGCCCGCACGCCGCGCGTCCGTACATTGCGCCTTTGTGTGCATGCTGAGGAGTAATACGCTTGTTTGGGACCAGCCGGGGCTGCAGCTACACTGCAGTGGTGCAGTACAGCCAGCTGTTCTCGAGAGGCGCTGCAGCGCCGGCGGGACGCTAACTGCCGGCCCTGCATAGCCCGCAGGCACTCTCACGACAGGGGATGCTGATCTGGCGGCTGAAAAATACTGGTGTCGGACCGGTGTCCCTGAGGTTTGATGTTTGCCTGGGAGGTAGCGTGACGTGTTAAGCGGTTGTTGCTGGACAGCTTGATCTGCGTTAGAAAGCTGCAGGTACTGCTGCTGCGCTGCAGATCCAACTGCAGGCGTCGTCAGCTGACTTCTTAATCGTTCCAGTTTCCAAACCGCCGCTTCTTAATTGCTTTTGTGAGGGCTAGACAGGGGTGGATCCAAGGGCTGCTAGGGGACGGTGCCCGTCCCCTCCTCAGGTCCTTGAAGGCGGCCTCCGTCCAAGTCGGGCGCCCCTGATAGGCAGTCAAACACCTCTAAAAGGCCGAATATATACGACTTAGCCACATTAGAATTGACTGTAGGGTACTGCTCCAGCAAAAGAGTACTGTCTTCCGGCCTCCTTCATTGTAAGCCGATCCTCGGCTGACTTACGTTGAACTGTTTGGTCACCCCTCGGACGAAATTAAATCCATTTCTTCTCTATAATACTTATAAAGCACCTCTCAGAAAAAAACGCGAAACTACCATCACCTCCGACAGGGCACACCTCAGGACAGTGGCGGATCCAGGACTCAATTTCGGGGGGGGCTAGAGCTCGAGCCTCCCTCGCCAGAGCCTCGGAACAGTCTCCGGCTATGCAGTTACTACAGGCACACTGGCATTTCGGAGCGGGGCTTAAGCCCCTTAGCCCACCTTGCATCCGTCACTGCCTCGGGATGTCCACAAGGTACCCCCATGCCAGGTGGCAAAGTCACGCCCCTGAGGCTTCCCCTCCCTCCAAGAAAATCCTGGAACCGCCACTGATCTAGAAGAGGTTGCACATACCTAGTCAGAAAGTACTTAATGCTAAGATAGCTTTGTAAGCACCCTGGGCAGTAGCGTGCGTTTGTATAGTTTTAGGAGTGTAGATCATCCAAAATATACGATTTTGCATCCCAAATGTTCTTTCGGGCGTCATAAGAACAGCCTCGATGCCTCCCTGAAACGTTGTTTCTCTCCACGATGTAAGTTACGACGCCCCCCCCCCAGGATGCTATTCACCCTCCCCTGATAGGTGGAACGCAAAAAAGCAGGCCTTTTTGCAACCTCAATGGCACTTCCCAAAGTTACACCACCGGCCTTAAAAAGACTCAACTGGAAGCAATGCCCTCTGGCACGATCGAGATTATCTTGCTTCATATTTCTGTTCATCTTGTCTGAACAGAGGCGATTATGGCATATCCTTGACATGACAAGGCCATTGCAGCTGATACGAGCCTTTCAGGATTTTTCACTCCACTGATGCAGCAGGTAGCTCCGGGATATCCAGAAGCGGCTTCTGACGCTTTACACACACTTCGTGCAGCGCGCCGGTGCAATCTTCCCACGCAGCGACAGCGCGGCGATGGCTGGGAACCGTTATCGCTAGTGGTCAAATAAAGATAGCTGGGGCTTATCGGCTAACCGGCTACCAAGGTCATCTGGCGTCGCTACTCTTCGGAAGGATTTCCGGGGAGTCAAATTACTTCATGCCCAGGTCTTGAAACCGGCGGGCATGCTCATAGGCGCAGCAACTTTTTCCAAGTTGGAGGAGGAGGGGGCAAAAGTTGTCACCGCTTGTGGGGTCAAACATTATTCGGCCTATCACTTGATTTGTTCACGGAAAAGTTCCAGAATCGGCTCAAAGCTGGGGACACTGCACCCCAGTCCCAAAGTTGGGGGGGGCAGCCGCCCCTGCCCCCTCTCCGCAGTTTCTGCGCCTATGGGCATGCCTGTGCGTCCCATTGCACCGCAGCACCTCCCCCCCCTACTGCTGATGGTCAGACTTTGGAAAAAGGGCGTACTACAATGGCTTCGTAAGATTTCACAGCTTGTCGAACGGTTCATTTTTGCAAACGGTGTTCACATCTGACTGGAAAAGGGTAACTTGCAAAGGTTAGCACCAGTGTCTATTAACTGGAAACGGTGTCAGGACTGCGCACGTATTCTTACATCGGTTTTTCATCGTACAGATTGTTTTTGCCGTTGTCTCACGGTCAATAGGGATCAATTCACATTTTTAACTGTCTCCAATCGCTGAAAACTGAGCTTGGTACCAAACTTGAATCGAAACAAGCGCCATTGTTCACCCGTTTAATACCAGCAAAAGTGCGGGGGCTGAAACCCCACTCACGCGCATTGTCAGCGATATGCCGCCAATCATGGATAGCTGACTCTTTCCCGGCACTACCGGCCACGGCTGAAAAAGGAGGCACCACAGTCAGCCTGGAGAGGCCGGCCGCGACACTGACCCGCTAACCTTGGCCGCTCACTTTCGCTTTCATGCTCGGCATTGTTGCTATGCTCTCCTGATGAATGAGGCGGATATGCTGCAGGAGGAGGGGCTGGAGGAGCTGACTTCAGCGGGATTAAATGGAGTATCCTCCACTTGTTTGTAAATTCCTGGTCTTAGACTTGAGGTATTAAGATAACGGGATTATGACATAACGGGAAGTTGGCGCCCGCTTTCATTTCCCATGAGTCCCCACTCTGCCTCAGTCTGGGCCGTGTATTTCAGAAAATCATTGGGGGTGCCCAAATTTGAAAGAATGCCAATAACCATCGCACAAAAAACGATAGCACGATATTATATTATTTATTTATTTATTAGTGCTATATGAGCAACAGGGTCATACCCCAATAAGAGCTCAAGTCAGGAATCATAAAACATGGTCACAGTAAACAGGTCACATACAACTACAGGTAAAAATGAGGAGCCAACAAACTACAAACAACGATCACATTGCGAGCTGACTAAAATATGCACTTAAAACAGTAAACATAAGAATATCAAACAGTTAAAAGTTCACTTTGTTCAACTCGCAGGCAACGACTTGATATATAAACGAACCTGTGCTCTAAACTGACCAAATGGAAATCTAAAAGGGTCGGAAAGTGGGCATGCCGTCAGATACGAGTTAAAATTAGTGGTCGAGCGACAAAACAATCCACGCCTCACAGTTTCTACCCTTCCAAATGGAACATGCAGCATACTACCGAACATTGCCCTTGTGTTCCTTCCTGGGACATGAAAAGGGAAATTACCGAGCAGAAAGGCGGAGTCTTTTTTCCGGAGATAATTTTGTGTGCGAAAGGATATCATATTGTAGTCGTCGATTAGCCGAGTGTTTATTTTGAACGTAGCCAAAGATCATGGTACACAATGATGGTGAGCTTTTCGTTGAGCTTGACGCGAGCCAAATCAGAATTTGTGCTGATTTTGTCCAGTCTATCAGATGGTCTTGGCAGCCCCACCCCAATTGCAGCCAACTCCATAATAGATCGAATGTTGCCAAAATAAGCCGCCATGATTGGTTCGGGTTTCAACTTCCGTCTCGCTCTCCCTCTGAATGGCCAACCTGAAGAGACCGAATCATCAGACCTAGCGCCCTGTTCGCCTTACTAACAATGTGATTCGGTGTTCTCAACGTCAATTTAGAATCCAACCACACTCCAAGGTCCCGGATTGCAGACTTTTCTAGAGTGGTTTTGGTTTTGTATGTGGTTGGAATAGGCTTTCGTTTCAATGACACAGTGAACGATTTACATTTGGCTGGATTGAGTTGAAGCTTCCAAAGTGCAGACCATGCAGCTAAAGATGTTAGATCGTCCTGAAGGAGCTCATGTCGTGTTGCGAAGTAATTTTGTTGTATAATTTTACATCGTCGCAATAAGAGACAATTAGTCTTATTTTGTCTGGAAGATCGTTTATGTCAGGGCAAGAGGAGAGGCGAGATAATTCCACCTTCCGGGTTCAGAGCGTCATGGACCCATCAGAACATTTTCCGTTCATAACGCGTTGCTTCGATTTCCTAAATATGATGTAGCCATTCCGGGCCGCCTGGATTTGGTAGGTTTTCAATTTGTGATGAAGTTTGTGATTGCGCTCTGGACGCCGCTGATAGTCCGTATAGATAACGTCGTTTGATGGCCTAATGTATGACTCCCCGCCGTTTTTAAAAGGCAAGCTAAATTGTGCTGCGGGTGGATATCTGTTTTGGCCCTCGCACAGGCCTGCTGAAGCAAATAAAACCAGTTTAAATTGTGAAAATTGTAAACAATCAAAATTAAAGGAATTTTTAACACTAACTCGACGTTTCATTGGGCGTCCCCGGGTACCCCCAAAGAGATAGAAATCCAAGCCCCTGGCCTAAGTATTGATATGGTTCTGCACACATAGTGCGCATGGCATGGAGCAGTCGTAAGTCTGAAAAAATTAACAATACCTACCTGCAGCATGCAAACGGATTATCCGAACATCCCTAAAATATCTGCATTGTCTGCCAACGGAGTTATAACATCCATTGAACAAGCTATTTTACATGCCTTGATAAGTAGTAATATTAACACGCGCCCCGCTGGGGCACCTGGCATGACGCACCCCGCTGGGGGGAGAATTTCGCCCCCTCCGTATCTCATTTCCTAGGACAGCTAAAGGAAAATTACGGACGGCGTTCGAAAGCTCTTGACAAGACGAAGAAAAGTTATAAGGAGTATTTTTATTTCAGGTCAATATTGAGGTCAGCACAGGTCAAAGAAGGCTCCATAGGCTTACAACAGAGCAGTGTACGTTTCTCTCTCTAGATCTGCCCTCAATGGAGCTAGAGCAAATATTGATGCATCATTGGATTTCTCTCATCGCGGCAAATCCAATTATGTATAATATGACCTTGTTAGGTCAAATGGTGGAAATTACCTGACCTCGAACTAGGTCAGGGTCACAGAGGCCCTCACAGACCTGGTATGGTCATGTTGCATATCAATCGACTCCCCGTGACAATATAAGCACAATGCAAGCAAAATGGGAGCTTTATCTCAATTCAGTGAGACTTTATTGGCAAAACAATCACTCTATGCTCTTGTGACCTGACATGACCTTAGAAAGGTCAGATGGTCAAAAACTCAACTTGATGGTCAAGATGATAGTAAGAATAGACGGTTTGAGGATTTTCAGCTTTATCTATCCAGCATTTACTGAAAACGACCCCATTCTACTTTTTACCATAGACTTATAATCGGGTGACCAAAAAATTGACCCCACCTTAGGTCAACAATATCAAAATTCCGAGACAGTACATTTGTAGATCCTTATGACTTCATCATATTGTGAAAGTTCCAAACTGATCGGTTGGCAGATGTTCCTTAGGCACTGTTTCAAACTCGTGATTTTGGGTTTTGAGGTCAGGTCACTTGACCTTGAATAGCTCCTTGACCTGACATGACCTGACCTAAAAATTGTCCAGATGCACAAAATTGATCAGGTATAAGGTACTGTCAGTTTTGTTGTTCTGCGTCTCTTCGTTTTTGCATTATCTGGGGAAAACCAGGAGGGGGCGAATTTCGCCCCCAAGCGGCGCGCGTGTTAAGCCGTCTGAATATCTCGACGTTTCCAACTGGACCCAGGATAAGGCTGATAGGAGACCAGACTCAGGATCTCTGCGGCCTGTAAGCACCGAGAGGAGTGTGTGGAAATCTCCGACAGAGTTCGGCGATAGAAAAAATCGCACTCTCACTGTATCATTTCTGCCATCGCACAGTCAGGATTTTTGTCACAGCAAAATGTCAGGCCGATACTGACGTGCTTTACGTCACACTAGCCCCAGCGGCACAAACACTTATGAGTCAAATTTTGAGACTTTCGACACATTTCAAATCTTATCCGATATCTAACGCATAAACATGGCCAAAATAATCAATTTTCCTCTACTTAAAAAATACTGATTCGACCCAAACTGTTTGCCTCCGAAGATGTTGGGAACCCTTTCTCCCTCTTGGTTACGCCGTGGAATAAGCACATCACTTGATTAAAATGCATCCTAATTCAAGAAAAAATATGGACACAGTCGATAATAAATGGTTCCTAGATTTATCCAGATGCCGACAACTAAGATCCCTTTGAGGTGTACCTATATAGATTCAGTTGTTCTATGCTTAAAACACAAATTCTGTTATTTGATTTGTCAGAACCACCAGGTGACTCAATACATGGAGCACTCCTAATAGTATTTTTCAGTGTGATTTATACACCGGTGGCTTTAACGTTCTTGTGTGTTATTTGATCTGTTCCTTGGGAGGATACCTTTCATGTCATCAAAAAGGGATACACTGCTGGAGTGAAGCATGTGTTAAAAACCGTTACAGAATAGCATGCAACTCCAAGTGCAAAATGATCACTTGAATATTAAAAAAAGGCGTTCACATATACCGCAAAATAGCATGTAAAGAACTTTAAATCATTAACTCACATGCTGAGCGAATATAAAGCGGACCAGTTTGAGTCAGCTCTAATCATCGATGCGCAAGTAAAAAGGTTAATGTTCGACAGAACATGGTAACGACCTGACAGCCACTCTCATATCCGAGGGTTTCCTGGTGTCATCTCTGGTGTTTCTAACGGTCAGCGTGAAACAAAGCGTTTCAAGACAGGGAGTCACACCTCCTTTCCCAGACTTCTAGCCGCCAGGAAGCCAGATATATGAAATGACTTCCAGAGCCCGAGGCAGACAAAAACAACTGGTGCAGTCGAAGCGATTAGTTAGGAGGTTGGGCGACTCTTTGGATCATCAGCGGATACTGCGAATCGGCTAGAATTAATATATTAATGTGGCCAGACCAACGGGTAGTGCAGATTCTTGAGAGCGGCTCTGGTCCCGTTTAAGCCCTTTCTAGACGCCGCGTCCACAATTACCCGCAAGAGTATTTTGTAGCCAATTATGAGCAAACACTTATATCTGGGGAGGCTAGTTTCCAAACTTTATCACTGCGCACTACACTTCCATCCATCAAAGGGGTGTGATGCGTGTAGCCACTTTCATAACTGGAATGACTCCAAGTGTGAGTATACGAATAAATAAATAATCATGTCCACCCGTCTTCAAATTATGTATCACTCTACCCAGGGGTGTGGAAGTTTGAGAATGATGAAGATTACAAATTTGGAACAATGTTAATGACCACCAGATTAAACGGTAGTGGCATATAATATAAAGTTTGTGTGTTAGCCTTTCTACAGGCCTGTTGAACCTCTTATAACTAAATTTAAATCTTCAAAATAAATAACACGAAAATCTAGCAGATATTTCAACGCTACTGCGACGTTTCTTTGGGGTCTCCGGGCACCCAAAGGAGATATAAATACACATCCCTGGTTTTAACCACACTAAATAACGCATCAATACAATGGCATTAGACTTCAAGCGAAATGTATGACCGTGCAGAACTCCAACGTAGTTCCAGACAAAAAAAGTCGACCGTTATGCCCTCCATAGTGGGTACGCCGGATAACACCAGGCTCTGTCCCACGGCAACAAAGAGGCCTAGAAGGGGCCAAAGCGGGTGATGGTATGCCCGTCACGTTATATAAACGGAATTTTTAGGCCGTATAGTGATGGAAACTTGAGATACTCGGTGGTAACAGCGCATCATTAGTTCTCTGTGGCAGGACGCCATTAATGGGTTCCCTACAACCGACGTTTTTAGAGGATTGTATCGACGTTTTTAGAGGATGAGTCGTTCACGCCTCTAATCTGCAGCTTAAATGATGGTAATCGGAGAATCCTGTCTGACCCAATCCATCCGATATTCTGTTGAAGATAATGACAAAATCTATTGCGTCTTAATGTCTTCATGTTGGACAGATCAGCCATTTTTTTTAAATGTTACGATCGGGCAAGCACCGGATACAAACTTTTCAAATCTGGTTTGAGCAAGGGTTGCCGGATTTTATCTCAAATCCGGCCGGAGCTGAATTTAAGGGCAAGTGAAACCAAACCTTGCTTGATTTTCAACTGTGTTCCTTTTTTAATATCCATGCTAGAGTGTATATCTACATTGCACATAGGTGCACTTACTCGTTGCACTATTTCTGGTTTCTTTTAGTAAATGAACGGCTGAACAGCGTGATACGGACCAGAACTGAGGCAGGCCGAAGAACATGTTATCGCAGAGTCTCACTCTTCTGTACTGTCGACGTATAACCGTAAGCAGAACACTTCAGAACGCAGCAATGCTGGACCTATGATTGTTCTAGCTTCAGGTATATCAATGCGAACGATTTTGATAACGACTCACAGCTTATTATGGCAATGTGACAATGCCGTTTTGCCTTTTCATTTTAAAATGTGTGCGTGTCTGCGTCTTGGATAACCTGACCAAACTGAGTTGTTCCGGTTGTTATCTTTCCTCCTGTTATCTACCCATACCTTATCATATTTTCTCATATTCCTTTACATAAAAAGATGAGACTGCGGCAATCCGAACATCTTTCGTTTTAAATGCCATATGATAGAATCGATGCACTGGCTCTGATGTTGCCCAGGTTGTGCATTTCGTATTTTTCCTTTTTAATTTTTCAAACGTTTTTTACGATTCCATCCCAACGAGAGACAATGACAATGGGTCTAGCCCCATCCATAACAACAACACGACTCGTGTGTTTGGCTGTCGCCTCGGGCATTAACCCTCGCCCCACCGGGGGCCTCGTGGCCCCAGGTTTTTCGGGATGGAACCGAGGCGCAGACCGCGGTTGGGGCTCCCCCGCACATTTCCACCCTGAATTTTTACCCCGGTCCAGGTCGTCCGCGGGACCGGCCTCCTTTGGTCTGTGCTTTAGTCGATCGATTTGAACTCCTACTTTGCCCCCGGGTCTAGGTGTATATCGGGTTTTCGTTTCGGCCTGAGGTCGGTCCGGGCGACCCTCCCATTGGAAAGCATGGGGAAAGCTATTTCTGATATAAAGCCACAAATGATTGCTCCGACTGCTCGACAACGTTTTTGGACCCCTTCCGGATCCCGGGGTCTATTTGCTTTGTTTTCAGGTCTCGGTCCGGGGTCAAAACAGTATTTTGACAATATTGCCTATTGGTGGGGTGAAACAACACCATGTGTTTGTCTTGTCACTGGCTTTCTTTGATATACGGAGGTCTTTTGACCTTTGTGCCGGTTATTGGTCGAGGTGCCTCTGGCGGTAACCACTGGCGGGAGGTCATTCGTTTCCATGCGGAAAATTACAGGCAATTTGCTTAATGTCTTTCCGGCCTCATAGCTCTATGACTAGGTTGCCCGTTTGTTAATCATGTTTTGGTGAAATGCCGTCTTGACCTTTTGTCTGGGTAACCATTGCCTGGCACAAACGCGTTCTGAGCGCTTTGCTTGTTTGGCACGCCCTTTTGGTTGGGGGGCCATTGCCGGGGTGGCGCCCCGCCGGGGGGGTTAATTAGTTAGGCAACAGACCCTTCCAGAGCTGTGTTCGTGAATCGTTGTCATGCTATCAGAACAAGCTTAAAGTCTTCTTCTGCGGACGTACTGCAGTTTTGTCAGCTTCTTGAAACGTGACTGCCAGTGTTAAAAGGCCGGCAGTGAGGCGGTACGTTCAGACGCCTTTGGACAAAACAGAAACATGACCGCGAATACAGGGAATGAATGCAGACGCGACGGCGGGTGCGATACCTACCATGAGCCGGCACGTTCTACCACCCGCGGGCAAAGTCCGCCAAGGCCGTTGGCCGATTATAACCGCGTTCGGCACACAGTCTGGCGTCTGCCGTTAGAAAGGTCACCGACCCAGTCCACATCCCCCACCGAGCTGGCACGCACCACAAAAACACACCTGTCAGCCTGTTCCGCCGAGGACCGGGGCGGAGCGCGCCGCAGTGGAGTGAAAAAGATTGATGCAGGACAACGCCGCGCTCCGCTGTGAGAGTGAACTGGCGTTGGACTGGAACCGACCACTCCGCAGAAAGTCTCGGAAGCCACGCAAGCTGCAGCGCTTTGCGTTCGTTTCAGAGTCTGGCGTTTTTATGAAGATGAGTTAGAAGTGCATCAGAGGTGTTGACAACATATCTCGTTCTGTCATAAAATGATGTGATGGTGTAATTAACACTTAAACCAACACAGCAGGCAGATGAACGCGTTTCGACAAAATTGTCTCCTTCAACATCTATGGCATGAGGGATGAGGGATGAGGGATAAAGGAGGGATGAGAGATTCAACGTCCTTGCCATAATGTTGAAGAAGACAATTTTTGCCGAAACGCGTTGATCTGCCTGCTGTGTTGGTTTAAGTGTTAATATCTGTCAACCACTGTTATACAACTGTGATGATGTAACTTGTTCAGGGGCCGTAAAATCGAGCTACAGACTTTATCAGACACGAGTATGATGGCTATGATGCCGCTTCGCTGACAGATTGACCTTGTGGAACGCCGACTTCTTTCATATCAGCAACGTCGTCTGAGACCGTGGTTCCCAGCCCTCGCGGCATGATGGCCGCTATTCAACAGCACGGATACTTCATGTCCCATCCTTAAAAATAACGACTGATTAACTAAAATCAGGGCTCCCCGTTCTCTAATGTTTTTGTTTTGAGCCTGTTCATATGTCTTCCCTGAAATGCTGGTGTTCCTCTTGGAAGCAAAGATAGAGAAGTTTATGTAGCTATTCCATTTTCTTGAAGAATATATCTATTCTGAGCCGATACCAGGAAGGCAGACGGAACATACTGCTTCCATTTTCCCACGGCTCCTCAACCTAGTTCTTTTATTATTGCCATTGTTACAACTATACAGATGCATTATATTCAGATCATATTGGGAACGGCATAAGCTTTCTTTGCCCTAGCTAAAAAAGGCCAGAAGTCGCAAGTTTTTCAAAAGTAAAAATAATTGGCAGGTTATCCGTCTTGAGAGTAAGGTATGTCCTACACCTAATCGATTCTGCCTTGGCGGCAATGTTCTCATCATTCAAAGTATATTTATAAGCCTCAAAAAAACCCGCTGAAGTAATGTGCCATGAATCTTTCGCTCTTAAATTCATGGGTATTTTTCATATCAGTCAGGTTTTTTTGAATAGACTAACAGTTTAAGTAGCATTCATTGTTCTAGTCCCGTGACTTATAGGATGGAGCTGTGACCACACATGGGGTCAAGATCTACCGTTTGGGAGTCACTGGTCTGAGGGAATTTCCCTCGAAAGCGAGTTGATGACATCGGGATATGTGTCCATGACGATGCCGGTGTTGGTGACATGAACAGAGTCATGAATGATTTGGAATCTTTCTTTGCTTTTGCAGCTGTTTTCAGGGAACTTCTCGGCAGGACTGTGCACGGGAAAGCCCAAATAAATAATTAGCCCTCCGGCAAATCGATATCACGCTGCATAATGAGAGCACCAACAGGCTCTTCAGCTTAGTCACGGTCCTCCGCACCAGCTTCTGGCACAGCATTATCAAACTAAGTGCTTTGATGTGACGATTGCAGAACAGGTTCAAGACATATATCAAAATGGTCACTGAGCAATAACCTTCGTAGGAGTTGAACGGTGCCCCTGCATTATTGGGGTACCATATACACCTCCAATGGCAAGGATGATAATTTCCCGGTTGTGTTAAAAACCAGCCCCACCGTAACAATGCTTTTGTGATCCCGCTCCCAAGACCAGAGTTCAAGGACTGAAATTTCACATTGGTAGGCTCTTTGCTTTGTGTGGCAATACCAGCAAGTATACATATTACTCATTTGAAACACACAGAATGTAAATTTTGAAGGTCGCTAGACATCGGCAGTGCTTCACCGAGGAACATGATTGTACGTAAATTGTCGGTAATTGGCCTATCTCCTCGAATCCTGGAAGAACAATATAGCTAAAATAATTCGAGGTCTCGACTGATGCAATAGCAGAAATCTTATATGATCAATTGCCTCCTTGGAGATTATGAAGAACGGCTGTGACTGAGTGCATTATGACTGTGTTTTTATTAGCTTGCGCATGCATATTTGAGGAGATAGGCCAATTAACAACTTTTCTAAGGATATTCGTACATCAACTGAACTTTTAGCACCATTTGGTTCTTTGAGCACGATTATTTGAGTTATCATATAAATGCATTGTACAATATATTTAGGTACCTTCTTCATCGGTGAAATCAAACAGGAAAATACGGTTGTAAATATATACTTATTTTGAGTTGGAGTATTTTTGTTATAATGATCTGGAACATCATCTACACCCTCGGCCAGTTTTTTATCGACAGTCAACACAATTTATCCTGAATGATTTTGGCTGCAGTGAGGAATGCTCTGTGGGTTTGAAAATAGTTGAGTGCGTGATCAGAGATAATAAGCTTTATGATCAGAGATTGAACAGCTGGATTTCATTTCCCAAAATATTCATCTCCTTTATGCAGGGTGACGGATACGCACCTACGACACTCATTGGCGGTTCCGGAGGAGAGGGAAATAGGGGCACTCGCCCCCGCCCTCAATCGACTCTCGGGGACCATTGAAAAGGTCACGGCAGCGCCCATGAAGGGTTAATTTCACCCCTCCTCCGCTGAAAGTTCGTTTCTCACCCCACCCCCTCATCAGTCTAGCGGCGAAAACATAAATACAATAATGATTTGAACGTCGATTCGATTCCCCTGCAGCGGCCGGCCCGCTGGGGTCGGCGACCAACCTGGAATGGGTCCGGCCTCTGTGTTTTTGTCGTGAAGTCGCCCGCTGATGTTTTCCTGCTACTGGTTCACGTGGAGTATTGGTAGCAAGCGGCCCATCTGGCTCCGGATTTAAAGGATGTCGAGCTTCGTCTTCTGCAAGGCGCTTGGCCATGATTGTTGTATACGCTGCCGTTGAAAGTACTGTTCAGAAACAGTTCACTGTATGGTAGATACCCGCTATCAGACGTCCAAACCACACCAATTTCCGTTCCACTCTCACTCTCACAAAACAAGCGCGTCTCCACCACAAACGCCACGGATCTCATAAACCGCCAATCGAATCACTGAAGCCAGTGCCATCCAGCAGCTGTTCCAGTCCTCCAGCGGCGGCGGCGGGCTGACCCGGCAGCAGCGGAGGCAGTAGCCGGCCGACGACTCCCCCTGCACGCGCCGAACAGGCGCGCCACTTACCTGTGTCTGATGGCGGCTTAGCCGTCCTGGCCTTGTGTGAACGAGGCCCCAGATCGCTATCAGGCCTAAAACCCAGCCCCGGAGCCCAGCGCTAAAATGAGAATCGCCAATGGAAAGGGCGAGGGGGCGGAGACGTCTGTTCAAACAGACGGACGTTACAGTGTGGTTGCCAAGCACCCACAGACAGGGGCGGTGCCACCGATTCGTTTGCAGGGGGACGGATTTTGGCATGATGGTGATTTCGGAATGGGGATGATGGGTGAGACCCGGACTTAATAGCTCAGTTCTCTCGAAAAGTGATAGCGAGGCAGCAAATCAACACCAAAATTTGGAAAATTTACTCATGTCCTGATCAGAAAAGGGGAGAATACACAAAAACGTTTAGGTCGAGCCCTTATATTTCGGGGAGGCTTCTCCCCTGGTTCACATATTGGCAGCTCCCAGCTTTCGACGCCCATACTCACAGGTACAATGTTTTACGACCTGGTGTGAGCCCTGACAATATCTTCAGGCTTTCATGTGGTATGGTTCATGACCACAATTGTCTTCAGCATTTTGAGAGCTCCACGACCTTTGACCGAACAATATGGACAAGAACACGTTTGTCTCTGCTCTCACCAGATCGTATGTCACGCCTTTCTCACTGCCGGGCATTGAACTAATGGATAAATCGAGAACAAGAAGTGACCACTGGATTCAGGGGGCATTCCCTACGGTGTTTTCTTCGTGGGTTAATTTCTTGTCGATGTTTAGACCTCTAGAATTTTCTGTCTGTAGATTTGAAGACTCGAGATAAATAAGAACATTAAACTCCACACATATAGTAACAACTACCTATTTATAACTAACACAACACCTCCAAATTTCATTTCTACAATCTAATATCTCGGAGCTTAACAGAAACCGCTTGGTTTCACCTTGCATTCGTTTCAAAACTTAGCATTTTTGGTAAAACAATTAAAGAGAACGCAGACGCATTTCTAACCAGCTTAAAACTAAACCAAAGCAATACAATAGGGGTGTTGCGCTTCATTTCCTTCGAACCCCGACACTCATGTTTAAGACGACATATAATATTTGATTTTCAGCCTTGTTACATGGGGTTCGAAGCATAGAGAAATGATGTGTTCAGACTTTTTGTGTAAATTTTAAAAGTTTACATTTAACTGCTGGCCATCGATTCTCTTCTTATGTAAGACTGGAAAAAATCAATAATCTAGGCTTGCACATCTCAAGGGAAGCCCATTTCCGCACCGTTTGAGCGTGTATCTGTGTTGATAGATGATCTGTGTAGATGATGATAGCACATGCTGCGCCGTAATCAGAGGGCACAGTCGACAATATAAATAATAACGGGCTCCGGCAGGACAGCGGAGACTTTTTATCATTCTTAAGGCGAGTATCCTACTTTTCTAATGAGTCTTGAGCTGCGATAACAGTTTTTTAGAGCGCGTCGAGAAAGCTCTATTGGCATATGGTATTGCACCCATAGCTCTTTGTAGGGGATGCGTGGCCCAGTGGAAAAATGCCTGCCTTCTAAGCCACAGTCCTGGGTTCATGTCCCAGCAGAGCCTCTGAGTAGGTCCTCCAAATCCCTCCAAAACGGGATAAGAGTTAGCGACGCCGATGTACAAGCCGGGAAGTTAAGGCGACGTTAAACACGGAAGTTACCAAATCTCTCTGTATTAGATTGCCTGCATACTTACAACTCCAAATGAAGGGCCTTGAGGCCTGACTTCAAGCCATGAAGGAATCCCTCTCCATATGCCCACGCATGTCACACGATAAACGTTAGCAATGGCATCGCTGTTGCAACGTTGCAACGTTACATGTTGCGGGCCGCCAGTGCAGTAAATGCACCCGATGCTTATGTCAACTCAGGGTAGAAAGAATGAAGGCGAAATTTTTGTTTTGAACAATTTAATGTGGAAACAAATGTAGTACCAAGATCTCCGGGCTTATTTTGTCTGCAAATAACCCTTTTTTATTTGGACAGAGCGGCCCATTCGCTTGGAGCTGTTGCATCTGAACCACACAAAGTTGATGCACTATACGTGCCAGATATGTGCTAGTAAATGGCGTCTTCAAATTGCATGATACATATTTAGCTCTTACAGAACGTTACAAATGTTTGTCCAAATCCATCATTATTTCTGTTGTGACCTGGACCTGCTATTGTTAGCTCCATGTTTTGTTTTGAGCTCCCCCTTCCCCTTAAGTCATTATGTTCACCTCACACGATAAGCCTTGACTTTTGGTTCACATCTCACATTAAACTCATCTCTCCAGGCCAATACAGTCAAATGGACGAATTATCGATACAACGTATACACACAAAACTAAGTCGCACTCCTTAACACTGCTAGGCTTATGGATTGGAATGTGTATTTTAAAAACATTTTTATAGCTTTACTGATACAAACAAAATAGGCAGCTTCCCTCCACACCCAAATAAATATTCTGAAAGCAATACCTGATATCCTCGCGTATTAATTTTCCCAGATTTAACACAATATCGATAGCAATTGTTTGATGCCTAGAAGGTATTCTTTAGCACCCGTGCGACACATTTCACCAATGCTTAAGAAACCCGTTTGTCATCTGAACCACCGGCGATTGTTTCTATTGCTGCATTTACCTTTACAACAACCCTAAACTTAATGATCCAGACGATGACTTGGGGCCTTCCAGCCCAAAAATGACGCCAGATGGTCTCTAATCACCGCTTTCGGTGGGTTTAAACCCGTGAAGTGGTGCACAGCGGCGAAGTTGAATTCATTCCTGGTTCAAAACCTACCGAGAGTGGCCAGACTCAGCAGAGGAGAGGAGAGGCATATAAATCAAGGCAAAAAGAGACACAAGGCACTGGCCTTAGTACCAGTGTATCACTCTGAAATTATCGGGTGTGGATTTCAGGATATGATCATTGTTCTGCTTATATTTTCGCCTTTAGAGGAATTCATTCAGAAGCTTCAGGAAGGACACGCGATTAAATGGCCCATACGCCGTCATCCCCGCAAATAATTGGACAGTCTCAACAAGGAAACAGTGTTTGGCTCGAGTATTTAAGGATGGTCACGGCCGTTGTCTGGAGACAATTAAAGGCGTTTTAAATGAGCAACTCTCCCAGCAGATATGGCCGGTTTTCAGAACTGATTTCCCGCATAAGCCCCTCACATGTTATCATCTTTACTTTCGCTAGCTTCCTTATATAAATTTTGGACGCTAGTGATTTTACCCCAAATCAAAAACAAAAGGGAGTGAACTCGAGGCCCAATAATCACAAATATCTTACGTCCTTGCCTCATGAGCGTACGAGCGCCGTTCCGAAACAACGGCCGAGGTCAAACGTTATTCAATGTGATTTTGACCGATTCATCTTGAATCGGTCAGAATCTAAAAGCACTGACGCCCGTGACTATACGGCTATATGGGAAGTAAGTTGTTGGAAATGACCCAGGTTTCATTGCTGCCAAGGAGCAATATGACTCGAAGGAGAGGGTGCGCACTTCCGTGTGGTGATTTACGACCTAGGCTATGACATATTTTGACATCTTGATCTATGCGTAGCACCTTTTACCTTGCCGAACTTTCCCGGAAAAGATGGCACTGTTAATTTCGTGGCAAAATATTGGACATAGTATGATGGACGATAGCGATATAAGGTGCCTGTGACAAAGACAAGCGCAATACCCTGCCATCCTTGCGTGACCTGGCCAATGTTCCAAGGTTTATACCCACTAATCTAATCAGTGTTCAGCTCTTTTCGTGATCTAATCAGCCATCACCGCTTGGTGGTCCGATCGGACCCCCACCTTCCCCTGCGACCTCGGGAACCGGAATTGATACAAAAACAATTGAAACGACGCTGGAAGCGCCCTACCCTTTTCTACTCTGGAGCCGAGTCTGAACCATATCCATTGGCCTGTGACATCACAATGGGCCAAAATGAATCCAATTTAGACCCATTTGGAAAATCCCTTGTAACTTGGGAACCATGAGACCTGGAACAAAACAGAGACATCAATGTTTTTGACTTGACCAAGTTATTCAAATTATATGCAGCATGACTTTATCAGGTTACGGTATGAAGTCAAAGTCAAATAATGGCATTCCGAGGTCATATTCATAGACGCAGAAACGGGGGAGGGGGCTGCCCCCAACTTTCGGACTGGGTGAGCAGTGCCCCCCAAATTTGAGCCAATTCCGGCCTTTTCCGTTAACAAATCAAGTGATATACCTTATCATATCTGACCTCACCAGCAGTGACAACTTTTGCCCCCCCAACTTGGAAAATGTTCCTGCGCCTATGGCATATTGCATATCTTTCTAATCCCTGGGCAATGCTCATTACTATGGGACAAAATTTGGGACTCTATCTTGTCTCAAATGTTGAAAGAGTTTGGCTTGGAAACTTGATTTTCTAGAGGCCGAGTTACACACTTTTTTTTGTCAGTCGCATTTTAGAAAAACGGAATAGCCTTACATGGGCATGGGAATGAGCTCATAGCTCGTTTACCTGAGCTGATTCCAATTTTGTGTCAAAGTTGTCAAATCAGTCACCCTAGAGGCCTGCAAAGCGACGTACGTCTCATTTGAATCGCCTCAGAATCATTCGCGAACAACCAAGGGGGTCCGACCGGACCCTCGAGGCGGTGATGGGTTAACACGCGCATTGACGGGGGTCTGAGCCACCTTCGCATTGACGGGGGGCGGGTACCCGCCCCCTAAGATCTCGAGAACCACGGTAGATAGCGAAAAACGGCAAACGGCGTTGGGTTGCCCATCCCACTTCTCCATCGAAAACATTTGAACCATTTTTTTCAGGTCACATTTAAGGTCACGAGAGGTCAAAAACAGCCGTCATAGGGATAACATGTAAATTAAGTTCTTTTCAGCCATTACATCTGAACAAGTAAAGATAGAGCAAAAGGACTTGAACTGTATGAATCCTCTCAGAAAGCCGAATTGAATAATATATAATTTGACCTTGCTAGGTCAAATCAAGGATTTGACCTTACCTGAGGTCAGGTCAGGGTCAAATTATATAAAATGCATATCATTAGAACCACAAAGCCCAGGCGAGTCTAATGCAGCTAAAATAAATGCTCTATCACCATCCGTTACTGAGTTATTCCGTAAAAACCATTTTTCCCATGTATTTCCAATGGAGAGGTCATGCCTCGTACATGACCTTAGGTCATCGATATCAAAAATACCGGAACATATTTTAGAGAACTCGGTGGGGCCATTATGGGATATGAGTTTCAATCGGATAAGTTCACCCTGCTTTGACTTATGCTATCTTAAACTTTTTTTGAGGTCGGGTCACTTGACCTGTACTGGTGACCTGACCTTGGATGACCTAACCTTAAAATTTGCACAGAAGTTGTAAAAATGATGAGGGAAAGGTATTCCAAGTACGGTGGCGCTACGCGCCGCCGTTTTTCTGCTATCTCTGAAAAACCCGAGGGGGGCGGGTACCCGCCCCGGTCAATGCGCGTGTTAAGGTCGACGGAGTTGCAACACATTGGTTTTGAAACGTGCTTACGATTTAAAAGTTTAGATCAGTTAAGTAGAGAATTATTCACGAAACCCTCACGCGTTTCATCTTCTTCTCTGGCGCTGTTTATATATTTCAGCATGTGTCTCGGCTGCAGCGGCGGATACAAGGAGGGCTAACCGGCTCAACCCCCCCCAGAAATGTCAGAGTGCCTATTACTAATGCATAGCCGGAGGCTGTTCCGAGGCAATGGCGGGGGAGGCCCGAACCCCCATCCCCCTCCCCCAAATGAAATCCTGCATCCGCCACTGTCCGGCCGCGCGGTTGTACTCCACATCAACGCAGCGCACTAACCGTTCCCAAGAACATATGATAATGACCATGAATATCGTGCAAAGTCCGGGCATTCCGGCTGGAGCGGCACACCGTTGATTTTCGGCGAGGCGCCGGCGCAAAAACGCCCTCTTCTTTTTGTGGTGAGTTCCTCGTTGGAGAGGCGCTCTGACCACGGTGAAGCAGTCAACGGCCGGACAGTGACCCGCAGGTGGATTCGCCGAGATGGCCGGGGCGCGTCTCCCGAAAGGACGTTGGTCTTTAACCGAGTGGTTCATATCCGAGCGCCGATACGTTTTTTTTGTAAGGTCAAAGACCCGCCGCCAAGCCACAAGTCCACCCGAAAAAGCGCACGTTAAGATAATTGAGTTGAAAAGCGTGCAAGCATGCCCGTAATAACGGTTCTTTCGAGGCATATCAATTTGAAGGCTGTCATTGACCCATTAAAGACCGGGCACGAGGCAAAGTAACTGAAGGTGAAAAAGTAGAATACCAATACAATGAACCAGTCACCTAAGATATTTCTGCAGAATCGGTGCTGCAGCTTTTACACATAATCGCCAGGCAATCACGAAGCCCCGAGTAAACGCTTCTGCTCGAGGATTGGTTGAAGTCGCCCAGGCCGCAACACTTGACATTGGATTAAGGTGGTCCTGAGTTGTGTAACGGCACTGTTTTTCTTCAATACAGCTGTTTTTCGTCTCGTTATTAACTAAGTCCACTCATGTAGTGCGGTGGATGCCAAATCACCCCAGTAGTCGGAACGCCGCGAAGCTCACAATTATGACGAAAGTTTAGGACAGCTTTATCACCGTTTGTTTAGTGTACACTGATGAACTGTCCTCTCAGTATCCAAAGCAAGGTTGGCTGCCACTATCTAGGCTGTGAAATCACATTTATTATGACGACATGGTTTTTGTTCAACCCGTATGTAAAAATGTTAAAATATGTGATGTGAATGACATGATATATTATTTAACCAAAACAGTATGCATGGCTGTTATCCATGATGTTTAAAAATGGTATTGCCCATTTCATTCTATGTAATAATATTTAGGTATGTGATTATATAAATATCTGTTTCATCTCATGAATGTACATGTCCGAGTGATGAGCAGTGCGACGATGCTGTGTGAACACTTATCCGAAATCTCATTTTTAGTGTAGAGGTTTCTGAAGATATGCTCAATAAGTTTGCACTGGCACTCATGACCTCGTTCAAAAAATTGGTTGTTAATAATGTGCGTGCTTGTTAAGATTGCGGTTTGTGTTGTAAATTGATAATTTGATGCCTGTAAAGGTGTGGTTTTAAAGGATATACTTATAAAATGAATATTTTCCACTTACCTAAAATAAAGCCTGCCGAGGGGGAGAGTAGGACTGCGTGAAAACTTAGAGTCGAATACAATAACTAGAAGCTGACATTGTGTATACTGGCCGGTCTCCTGGTATCCTGGATTTAAACTACAAATACGTTGTATCTTTTTATTGTATTTTTTGTATGTGTGTTTTACATCCAGGACTCGAGCAGACAGGCAGAGCAGACCTTGTCAACTTATAATCATGTTCCAAGCCTCAGCACTCCGAAACCTATCAAAAATAACTAGTATTAAGACTCGAGGTCGTTTTTGTGCAGATACGTCCACATGTTTTAAGACGCAAAAATAAACAGTCTAGTGTTCACCCAGCCCTTCCAGACTTCTAAAAGCTCGCTCAGACAAAAAGTGTCAGCTAACGAAGCCCCGAAGCCTGACCCGTGACGCCATGTCAGGCCAGGCCCAGCCATTGTTGACTTACGCCAAACAGCGTTCAATAGTCATCCACCAGCGGTCGAGTTCTGTGAAAACGGCCCAGTCACCACCACTTTTCCCTGTATCGAGCGCCGATGTCCCGACCGAGCTTCGCGTTGACGCTTCGTATTCAGAGCTTGGAAAGCCCGACCTCGCACGCAAACAGTGTGTTATGGCGTACTGTGTATTGGCGACGTATACGAGCATAATATCGAGGCGCCATCATAATACTTTCAGCATCTACACTAACACGTTCGTTGACTTCTACCTTTGCGGCTGGGCCGACTGCACTTAATTAACTCTGGTGCCCCAGAACGAGCTTCTATCGCTTACAATCAATCCCACAGCAATAAGGCTGACACTACGGAGTCTATTCCAGTTCGGATGCCACTACTGCTTGCGGCACAGTAATAAAATTCTGCCTACATTGCAGAAGTCTGACACACCCGGCGACGGAGGGACCAGCGCCAGTCAGCATTTCTTCGCTGTCTTCACATTGCACCTAGCCTGCGGCACTCAGAAAAAAATACATGGCCCGAATTGACAGTCAGCCTGGAGTGCTGGTCTCCACAGTGAGTATATGGGAAGCCTCAGCTAGCGGAGAGGAAAGCAGAGAGTCTGGGCACTACGGCAGGTTGTGAGGACAGACGCACTACAGTTACACAGGTCTTCCGACTTCACAACCCCCAGAGACGTGACTCTCACCTTCTGACTAGCAAACTTAGTGTCCTCGCTGTTCCTCATCCGCTCCAACACCGTTTTCAACGCGACACAGAAGACAGACCTAGCCTTTACCTTGTACGCAGCCAATTAAACACCAGCAGAAGCTACAACACATTCAAACAGCCTTGAACAAAGGGAGCGGCCGGGAGACTCGGATATCGACAGCTAGCCGGAAACTCATTACGTTCTTCACGAAGGAAGAGTGGGAAGCCATGAGTCAACTGGGAAACGGCAGCAACACATGAAGCTACCTTGAGAGCTCACGGTGCTCACGGCCCCACACAGCCAGACCGCCTGCGGAGCGGGCGTTTCACAGGGTGTTTGGGTACAAACATGCCGTAACAGACACGCCCCGGCCCCGCACGGACCTTGCAGTGGTAGTGGAATACATACTTCCCAGGCGGATGATTGGTGGCGTAGTATGCAAGGCAGCAGTGGCCAAGAGAAGAGCGCACGCGATATGCTCCGGTCTCACGACCAGGAGGCTTTCCAGGGTGCAGGGAGAGTTCCATAGGAAGTTTGTGAAACGTGGGGAAATCAGGGTCGGAAAACTTCTAACATTTTGATTTCGTTGCAATATAATCACGGGTCTTTCGGCCGTAGGGCCAAATAAATCAATCAATGACTGGTTACGACATAAAGCCGTGTTTTTCTGCGTTGTTGTTTGCACCGACTGCCTTGCTACCGCATGGGAGGAAACTCCTTCAGAAATCGTGAACATTCACGCCCGCTTCCTCAGTCAGCCACACTCCACAGCTCGCCAGCGGATATCGCGCGCCACACGGACCCCACTGGAGAATCGCCGCTGTCTCTCCCACACATCAATCACAGTCTCCAGCCCGTACATCACCGTGGCGTCAATTCTTCCGTTATTAGAGCCTCATTAGATGCAACGTCCATGTCCACCAAGCACTTGCCTAGCTCCCGAACCGTGCGAACGTTCTCATTCACACGCTGCAGAAGTCAATATTGCACGCCAAGTCTAACAGACCGGCAACAACCAACACATGACTGCAGTTTAATGTGTGTCGGAAGACACTTGCCTTCAGCACAAAAACTGTAAGCGAAGGAAAATAAGAATGACTATCTTTGAGCAGTACTGAAGCATCTATGGTCGGTTTCACACATTAAGCATCTCAGTAACTGCAATTCATGGTCTATAGTGTAAGTACGGCGCCTACTGTCAGCCTCACGAGTTATATTACCACTCATCCCAGATTCGATCAATGAAGGTACTTTTACAACTTAAATAGCAAAGTCTGTACAGCTCTCCCCAAAACGCGGACCATAGTTCGCTTTCCCTTAGCGGAAATCCACGCCATCAGTCATTATTCCCGCTATCAACAAACCCACTCCTGTCCCCAGCAACAGCCTCTCCAGATCACAACCATCACACCCGAGAACAGGTCCCAACCCCGCCCTCCTCGTGGGGGCAGCAAACACCACACACCCGCTCAGCTAAGCGACGTCTACTCTGACCTCCAGGTCGGCCTCTAGGTGGCCTCGGCCAGGAAGGAGTCGGCGAAGACCCTGAGCTCGCTGCTGACGTAGCTACCGCGGTTGCGCAGCGTCTTGGCGGCGGCGGCCAGTGTGTCCAGTTCGGCTACCTCCACGTCCAGCTGGGCGGCCTCCGCCTGCATGTCCCGCACCGATTCGTCCACCAGGTGGCAGAGCCGCGCGAACGAGCTCGACAGCTCCCTGCGAGTGAGACGAGGCGTGGGGAGCTGTGGGCCGTATCGATGCACTAACTGCCAAGGTCATGTGATGTTACCGCCTCGTTACAGGCTGGAACAGTTTCCGAGGAGTAGATTTATTCCTTTCTCAGGGAATCCGCCGGGCCTTACAGCCGGGAAGGTTCGTGCTGAAGGCGAAAGGGCTGACTACCACGAGGTGAGGTACTGGATGCGATATGGTGTCGCCAGCGAAGGTTTTGGCAGCAGCACACTTAATGGTTAAGCTGCGACAGCAATCAAGACTCTCTTCGTGTTTGTGGTATCGGTGTCGATAATCTACAAGCACCCAGCATCTCGTAAATGGAGGGTCAAACACAGTCGAAAACAACACATAAAACACCTCCCCCACGTGAAGAAGTTGGCAGCACTCACTGCTGGACCTGGTGGCTGCAGTTGGAGGAGGTGAGGTCGACGATGAGTCTCAGCTTGCGGGTGGCGTGCTCCACGTACTGCCGCTTGAAGCGGCGCTCCCGAACGCTGTTGGTGTAGGTGACACGCTCGTAGACGTAGAGACAGCCGTATAGACAGCCGGTGACAGCAATCAGCCGCCAGCCCAACCGTCTTCAACAGCTGCGAGAGCACGGACAGACGGTGGATACCAACGGAGCATGGCAGGGAGATGGTGCACAGGAAACTGGGGGCTGATGGCTAAATTACGGGAACGTGGTAAAGAACGATTGTGTAGATATACTCAAGCCTGGAAAACAGTAAGGTAGGAGCACAACACCGCTCCCCGCCCCAGAAAATGAACGAAGAACTGATACGCGTTGGGTGGGGTTTGGCCCAGCGCGTATCAGACCAGCCCTTTGTGAATCAACACGAGGTCCCATGTTCGGCTTCCAAATCCACCGACACGCCATCTGTATGACACCGTAAGAACTACTACTTACGAATCCCGCCAGCAGGAGGCCGCCGACAGTGCCCTGGGAGGTGACTGATGCGACGGCGATGTTATTAAGCAGCGTCCAGTCATCGCGCGGGATCACCGACTTGCTGGGAGAGGGCGTGTGCGGGGTGGCAGGCATGCTCCGGGGCACCTGGCCGGGAAACGGGGGCTCAAACTGGGGCCGCCACCCTCAGCCAACACTCATTATATCTGTTACAACTGGAGACGACCATAAAGATGTGTAATCATGATAAGATACTGACTGCTACATTTGCATGTATTTTCCGTTCGTTCAAATTAAGCATTCCGTCCTTCACCCAGATTCAATACTAGACAGGCTTCCTTTCTCATTTTGCCACTGCGCAAAGATAACTCAGCTAAAATAAACATTAGCCAGTGACCGCTGTTTGGTCGGCTCACCGGTTCGACGAAGCCGAGCATGGTGACCTTGTTGCCGGCCGAGCCCAGGAACCGTCGCACCAGAGAAGTAATCCCCAGAGTGAACCGGAACTCAATGTCCTCCTGACAACGGCCCAGACACGCAGGGTCTCACCACTAGCTCATGGAGAGACGGCAGATCATTCCACCAGCTTGCTGACTTCCTAGTTCCATCAGAATAGTTTGATTACAAGCCTGGGCTTCAAGTGGAGGCGAATTCAATCATCGGTTTCAAGTACTCACCGTGAAAGCTGGTTTAAAAGTAACAAGCGCAGCTCTGGAGCTTAACCGCTGTCAAAGCTTGAGAACAAACCAGAAAGATGGCCTCAACTCAGAATGAAGCTGTATAGCACTCTGACACAGTTCTTCCGAATGAGACGGGGCGGGCAAGATGAAGACACACACCTGAAAGTCGGAGCAGAGGTTGTCGCAGTTGAGTCGGTAGAGCACCTGGAAGGGCTCCCGGCGAGGCAGCAGCGAGCCCGCCAGGTGGCGCTTCTCCTCAGGAAGCAGGTCGGTCATCCGCTCTGTACCAGATCAGGTCAGGTCAGTTACACGCGGATCAGGTGAAAAGAGACGGCTGGTAACTCATTCATGATATCCGAAGATCTGACTTAGAGCTCAGAGACAATTTCGACTAAGGTTTTACATTTATATTACAACGCTGATTATTTTCAAGGGTTCCTTCCTCTCTCCAACATAAGACCAAAATGAAATAAATAAAGTGTTGCTATCTTAGCAGTCAAACATATACGTAAGGCCAAAATTCGAAGCAGTCGTGACCACACGCTCGCGACGGCCAGTTTCGTATCGCATTTCCAACTGAGAAGACGTATTATAAATTAGCCAGGACTGTTATATCGCGCACCAAGGGCTTTCGATGCGTTTACGGCCGGAAGTCCCCACACCAAACACTTCCGGCGCGGCCACTGTCAGTTAAAGGGAATGTGGCACCTTGGTCGAATCCTGGAATTTAGTGTAATTAGGCGTACTTTTAGCCAAAAATAATGAAACCACTCATGATTTCTCTGAAAAATGTTCAATAAGCTCAATATTTTGTTTTTAAAAATACTCCTCTAGGAAAATAAATAAATATCTGCCTGTGGATGATGTCATAATCTGGCAACTACTACCATACTTGAAATGCTTCAAGGGCTTCGATTAGCTGATGCTCATCGTGACGTCAGTATATGTCGTCACACCAGCAGCTCACAACAATGGCCGCCCGGCGAGGGGTTGATGAGGGGTTGGTGTCAGGTAGGTTTTAGCTTTTTTCTACGGAAATATCGAGTTCCAAAACAAATTATATAGGAAGTACCGGGTTTTCCGAATTGCTTTACAACTTGGTTATCTCAGTTAAAATCACGTTATGAAGGTGCCACATTCCCTTTAAGAGTCCAGGTACGAGCACATCAGGCAGCTCCCGGTGGGCGCAGGGTCATGTCTATCAACGTGAGTTGTGTCTCAGTGCATATCATATTTTGGGTGGAGCTCCTATTTCCTTCTCTTGCATTTCAATTGTCATCTTGTTCAATGCACTTGCTCCAGTTAAATGCCACAAAACTAATTTGTAAGGGTTCGATTGCATTGTGTTTTATGACTGTGTTTTACTGCCTTGACCCTGTCACAAGCTGTCACTGAAGTCTAAACCCGTTGCTGATCAAACCATCAAGAACAAATAGGCAAATACACAAGCACATTCCATACATGATCGCACCCATTGAGCGACGGACCAGAAGTCGACTGACCAGTCATCTCCAGCTGGTTGGCCTGAATGTTGGCTGAGAAGGCGTCTGAGAGCCGACTCTTCAGGTTACTGCCCAGTCCGGCCTCCACATGGTTGTGGAGCTCCTTCTTGTAGACGTTCACCACCAGGGGGTCGGGATGGAAGGGCGCCGAGAACTCGTCCACCATTACCGAGAGACGACGGATCTCCTCGCTCAACGCCACTGCCACCTGCCAGCAGAAAGGGGAAGCTGGCATCAAACAGCACGTCTAAGGATTATCTTTGTGTGACAGTATTTGGTGAGCAATTGTCCTCCATAATATTGCATTTGGCCCAGATAGCACCAACCATACAACCAAGGCCTGCGGCCTAAGCTTGTGTCACACTGGCGCGGGAGAAGCCGTTGACAATACCCATATCTTGATCGGACTGTTTGATTACCAGAAGAGTTGGACGATTCACGCCCAAAGTATTAAAATCAAACCAAGAGCCTCGAAACTTGCATTTTTCCTCTGCACATGCGCAAATCATTAAAAAAATGAAGCGACCTAAGCTCTTTTGCAAGTTAAAAAAACAACATGCACAATTTTGGGATGGATCCGACCAGCATTTGGTTACACACCGTGCCGTTTCCTTTCGTCAACGGCTTCAGGTGGAGTTGACGAAACTACATTCACTCCTCCATTGTGCTGAACCCAGACACTGCATTTCCAAATGGCACATTGGCACAAATATCAACAGAGGAGTCTGGTCTTCTAAGCTTATCGGGGGTAGCAGATGTATGCTCCATTCTGTATCGAAAGAATAGAACGTACCTGATCATTAAACACTATAATAACAAGCTCTCACCAACACGCTAAACACCTCGTTCTTCCCCCTCAGAGCATTTTCTTATCCACCAAAGAAAGACAGAGAACGGGGAGAATGTGTGTGGCGTCGATAAAACAGCCCTGCCAGCCGCCGCGGTCCCCTCCGCCCACCTTTCGTTCGACCTCGTCAGTCATGGCGTAGATCCTGTCCTTCATCAGTCCGGTGACGTTGTTGAGCTCGCGGTCGGTGCTGTTGATCCTCTCCTGCAGACGCCTCCTGGCGGCCGACCGCTCCGCCTTCCGCGTCAGCGCCCTCTCGTGGAAGCCGTTCATCAGTGCCTGCAGCTCCCTGTCATGGACGCCAAACCGACGGGGTTGTAGCAGCTCCGCAAAGAAAAAAGTCACCTAACCAAGGGTGATGTGGAAAAGGTACCTGATGGAACGTTTAAATTACTCCAATTAAGACATCGCTGTCAAAGGTAGCGCCTGTGGTGGCACCTCAGTTTTCTGCATCCTCACCTGGCTCCAACCGCAAAGTCACCTTTCATAATTTTGAATCACCTCGAGCTGATCATATCACTTGAAAGCTGAAAGGGCACTTAATAGTGTGGAAATGTTTGCAATACAAATATTATGATACTTAACGCAATACTTTCACGACAACTGCAATACTTTAGCTTTCCGCGATTTTCGATATTCATTTCCAATCTAAGCAATGACATGTTCCATTTGATAGCATGCCTCCAAAAATGGAAGGCACAAACATAAATGCCTAAAAAAACACGAACAACAGCATGAGTACGTTCGGTTTCGTGCGCCCAGCATGGCCGAGCCCCGTGAGACGTACACCCGGTGGTGCCCCGGGGCCGGCGCCCGAGCTCACCCGGTGATGCAGTTACCGCGCTGGGTGTGCTGCTGGAACTTGGTGCGGACCGCAGACTGGGAGATACACTCCTCGAACCGACGCTCAAACTCCTGGAACTCGAAGTACCGGCCCTGGAACCCCTCCGCCGGCACTGTGTGCAGAGATGAGGTCGTGACCCACCCTGGAAATCCTCCACCCGCACTGCGCGGGAGTAACATATCCGCTGTGGCTCAATCGTTAACAGAATGTGATCGTGAATCGCCAATTAATATGATTATTTTCTTCGCCGGCTCGTCTAATGGATGAATTTAAAGCAAACAATCCAGCCAAATTGGGGGAGATTAAAAGACAAGCATTTCCATTGCACAATGAAGCTGTTCTATCCTTCGCTGACCTCTGTTTGCATACAAACTCAATGTCAGATATATTACCCACACGTACGAGTAAGCGCTAAGTATGACCCGATATGACACTTCAATACATTCGCTCAACCTACACCCATATGAAAATTCAACTATAATGTTCCTGTTCCTCAAGAATACTTCTAAAGCACTGGTAATTTTTCCATTTGAAACTCGTACGTTTTAAGCTACAAGACGGACACGATATCCCTCTGACACAGATATAATTCACACCGCATGTTTGCCATCCTTCACCGCAATTCTCCCTGAAAGATCTCCTCCGTCCTTATGCCATCCTTCCAACAGACACTACAGACACATGCGAGACCCGTCAGTGTATATCCTCCTCCCTTCTCTCAGAACCACTCCGGAGCCATTGTAAGCCTGACGGGAGTGCGTACCAGCCGCATCTCTTTAGAAAGGCAGACGTACCGGGCCTGGCGGAAGGTTCTCTCCGCTCCGAGAGCCTCTGCAGCAGGCACTCCTTGGCGGAGACGAAGAAGACGCGCTTCTCGGCCTCGGCCCGGGTCATCACCTTCAGCTCGTCCACCAGGAAGGCGATGGTGCGGTCCAGGTGCTGCTGGCGAACCTGTCGACCCGAGAGAGATCCGTCACGATCGCGGCAGCGCTGGGGGCTTCGACTGGAAGGGGGAGGCAATGGCTGAAGAAAGACATGTACTCAAAAGATGGTGGAAAAGATGCCCAGTACGCAGCGATAAACTTATTTCGACGAATGAAAATCCTCACTATCGTCCAGTGTCACTTACTCACAGACATCCCTCTAGAACCTTAGGGAATGTGATAGGAATGTTGAAATCGTAAACAGAACGAGAACAGTGTATACTTAAACAGAATGTCTGTTTTTATATACAGCATATATGACCGGAAGCGAGGAGCCCATTTTCACCAGTTTCAATAGCCTGAAGTTGCTCATAGTTATTACGCTGCAATGCAAGCGTATGCACTGTCATGGCATTCGAAGAACCGAAACCGTCATCACTGCCCGTGCAAAAACACCAGTTGAGTTCACTGATAGCGGACGAAAGGCCAGCAGACACAAACACTAGAGGCGCTGACCACCAGGAGCAAAGCGGTGATAGACGTTACACAGAGCGGAAGCACCGGTCACTGCCAAAGGCGTCACCACACGTTTTTGTGCGGGACGGGGCCAGACTTTGCGTTGGAAAACCACATATATATTTCTGTTTGCCAGTCACATATCTGTAGCAGTGTTGCAATGCATCAAGATGCAGGTACAAATCACTCAAGCGTGAACTTTTTCGTCTTAAACTAGATTTTCTTACCAATTGCAGTGTAAAAAACACTCCAGAAAAAGGTGGGACGATAGCAGTAACCACTTTTGGGGAGCATTGTGGGAGGGGGTGTGAATGGGTGCCCCCCTCACCCTCCTGGTAGCACCTTTAGTCACTGCAAACTATGAAGTGGACAGCCACTGTGCATTTCGATAAGAACATGCATTAACCCTCGCCCCCACCGGGGGCATCGATGGCCCCTAAGGTTTTTCCGGAATAGCATAAAAAACGACGAGGCGCAGCACCGCGGTTGAGGGCTCTACCTCTTACTGCATCATTTTCCCACCATCCCTGAAATCTTTTACTCCGGGTCACCCAAGGTCAGGTCACCAGGCGAGGTCAACCAAGGTCACCTCACTTCAACTTTAGAGCTCTGTAAGAGCTACATTTCGAAGTCGATCGATTTGAAACTTGCTATACTTCATGATCCCTCCAAGGTCTACAAGGTGTATATCCGGGATTTTTCGATTTCGTGACCTGAGGTCATGTCACGAGGTGACCTCTCCCATTGACAAAGCATGGGGAAAAGCTGTCTTGTGATCTAAGTCACAAAAACGATTGAAAATGCTCGTCTTCGTCAGAAAAGCGTTCTTGGACACCCTTTCACGGATTCCAGGGGCCATATTTGCCCTTTGACCTCTCAAAGGTCATCCAAGGTCACCAGGGGTCAAAAACAGTATTTTGACAATAACTTTTGACCTATATAAGCTAGAGCGCTGAATCGAACACCATCGTGTATGTCTCGTCACTGGCTTTCGTTTGCTTTACGGCAAGGTCACTTTCTGACCTTTCGTGACCTCAGGTCATCTTAGGTCACGAGGTGACCTCTGGAGGTCAAACCACTGGCGGGGAGGTCATTACATTCAACATAGCGGGAAAAAGTCTGACATTTTCCTATCCAATGTACTTAACCACATCTCAATAGCTCTAATGGTACAAGAGTTATGCCCAGTTTGCTTAAGCATTGCATATTTGAGTGAAAATAGCCGATCTTGACCTAATTTGACCTCTGGAGGTCATACCATCGACCTGAGCGCTAAAACATGCAAAGTTATTTCTTCCTGAATTCACGCGAGCTTTCTAATGCACTTTGCAGATTTGAGCTAACGCCCATACTTTCGGAGTTAGAGGGGGGGCCATCGATGGCCCCCGGTGGGGCGAAGGTGGTGCCGGACCCCCCGGTGGGGCGCGGGTTAACAGTTTATTATCCAGATGCTAAATTTCAAGCATCTCACTACGTCATTCACTACTCCACTCCCAAAAGGACGAGATACTCAAGTCCGTCAAAGCACTTTAAAATCATTTCAAAATGTCTCAATGTCATACAAGAACAACTGCACCAGTTGCACGGTGCACAGAGATGTATGACCATTCCAGGGTTTTGGGGGACCTGAAAACAATAAGGTATTCCGGGAAAGCGTCCAAGATTCGCACCCAGAACCTATGGCTGAGGAATCCAACGAGGAAAAAGGCGTCATAGATTTGAACCTTTCGGCTTCATTGCGGTACGTTGTCCCAGCCTTGGTCTCATTTTTAGCACAAAGTACCTCCAGCTGAAAATTGCTTTCTTCTGCAGTATATCAGCATTAGGGACTGGATTTCCAGCTTAATTATATCTGAGTCATATATGAGAGAATTGTTCAACAATTCACAAAAGCCGAAAGGGATCTGAATCGGCAATTTATCCGGCGTCGGCTTCCTGAGCCCTGCAGCTTCTGGGCCCGAGACTCGGCATTTACCTCGGACACATACAGTTTCAAAACGCTACTGAAGCTGCTCATGTATCTGGGGTAAGCTTCTCTGAATACATAATTGTAACCCTAGGCCAACATCCCTGGAATAACTACATAATGTTGCCCGTCATGAAAGGTAGCAAGTGTTATTATCGTCTGTTTTGGTAATGGTTGGTAATGGTAATCGTTATTATTGTCTCAACGATTTATTGACAAACTTGATTCCCTTCCCCGCTTTCTCTGTAGTGCCCCGTGACTTCCTCGCCATTTGTTCGTAGGAGATCCATGGTCAAGTAGTCCTGTTGCTGCGGAGTACTTTAAAGAAACAGTTTCTTTCTCAACCAGATACACTTCTTTATTACCATACCCAGGTGCCGTGATATGTATACTGCTTCAACAGCACGTACATTCTTAGAATATATTGTAATTGTGAACCTGCCAGATTTAACTCATTGGTGTGTGAACCCACCTTTCCAAAAATCAGTGAAACGAGTGTTATTCATTCCTTTATTTCCGCACACATGTATGGAAGCTAGACTTGGTCCCAAATGTGAAAAATAACGTTATCCGCTAGGAAATAAATAGCACCGAGGCTTTCTAGCTTTATTACAAGGCCGCTCGTATGCCAGTATCATCATTAATGGTATCCACCGTAGTCGCCCCCATATCCTTCGCCTCATTTGCCGTAGCCTCCATGACCTCCGCCGTAGCCGCCTCCTTTGCCGTAGCCGCCACCATAGCCTCCGTGCCCGCCTCCATGACCTCCGTGCCCGCCTCCATAACCGCCTCCATGGCCTCCGTGCCCGCCTCCATGGCCTCCGTATCCACCACCTCCGTAACCTCCATGGCCTCGGTTGCCACCACCTGCGTAGCCTCCATGGCCTCCGTATCCCGGAGAGGCAGCAGCCATGGCCAAAACGGCGAAGGCCGTGGCCAATACCAACTGAGAATGGATCAGTCGTTAGCGTTTGCTCTCTCGAATCGTAAACATTTCACCCGAAAAGAATCGTAAACAACGTATTTTCAGAGTCTTACAACAGTGGGTACCTCTAAAACAGCAGGTTTTCCGGCAATGCTGAAATTCTGGCGTTAGATTTCAAGTATAGTATTGTAAGCGACGTGTGTACGTGGCTGATATCGCCGGAGAGGGGCCAATGGCTTTATGCAGTCGGTGTTAAAATAATAACAGCCAGAAGTGCTACATAGGCGTCAGCAAGTCGGACGCTCCGCTAATTTAGTATGTTACTCCGCTCCTGGCGAACTTTTAAAATGGTAGCTGAGTAGTGGTAGCGGTTTCTATATTACAGTTACAGTTATAAATAGTTACAGTTACAAATATCCATTAAGTAGCGGAGCGGCCGGCAGAAGACTCAGAATAATTCAAAAGCGTCACTGCTAGTTACAGGATTTCGAGGGGACCATCCTACAAACTTAGGGAGATGGAGATTGAGAAAGAACTTAATCAGAAAGTCAAAGGCAGATTCAAGGCATGTTTTTGTGTGATTCCGCAACATGTCTTACAAAAAAGCTGCTGATTTGTATGCAGTATACAAATAAGCAGAAGCTTTCTTGAAATATATCAAAAGAACAACAGCATCAGTGTAGTGCGTTGCGCTTTAAAAACAGTTTTAAGTAAAAAGTACCAACAACATAGAAGCAGTAGCAGTTTCGGCTTCAGCTGACAAAGGTATCGGAAGTAGCGGTAGTGCTTTCAAAAATTTGGCAGCATCGCCCCCTCTGGGTGTCCGAATCTATCAGGTCAGCTCCGGCACACTTACCAGTAGGCGCATGTTGAGAGTGAGAAACCAAAAGCTGGAGTGGTGCCTCTGTCACTTGCACGTGCGCTTTTAAACCGTGCCAGTCTGCCCTCTCGCTCCGCACAGGATTTGCCACTCGTGCATTCGTTTCAGTCCCCCTCCAAGAGCAAAGGTCAGTCCGTGGTGTGACATGTGCAACGACGTCACAGGCCCACCCTACAAAGCTGTATCAAAGGTGTATCAATACTATCCAGAATGTGAAGAAAATACAAACATATTAAAAAACGGACTGTTTTATTTCTACATTTGGAACACAAGTGAACTCTTTGTTCTCTCGTATTTGCAAGCCAGCTTCACACAATTAGAACATTTACAGCAGACCCAGCAATGGAAAACCCCTTCAGGCCTGTGTGACGTCACACAGGAATGACGGAATCTCCTTGAATGTGCCTTTAAACAAATGTATCTTGCATACGTTTTACGTATCATTGCGAGCAGGGCTTTTGTAGATCCCCCACATATTTCCGAATTCGTTTTAAAAACCATCGCTTTCTACGCTATCATGAACTTTTGAATTCTAAGGACGATTGAGTCTCTCCACACTGTTGGTTTCACGCCGATCTATCTTCCCTATCCATGAAAAATTTCACGCCGATCTTCCTCAGTTTTGTTTTAGTGCATATGTGTGTGTGTGTGTGCGTATGCGTTTGGCTGTCTGTGAATTGTGTGTGTGTGTGTGTGTGTGTGTGTGTGTGTGTGTGTGTGTGTGTGTGTGTGTGTGTGTGTGTGTGTGTGTGTGTGTGTGTGTGTGTGTGTGTGTGTGTGTGTGTGTGTGTGTGTGTGTGTGTGTGTGTGTGTGTGTGTGTGTGTGTGTGTGTGTGTGTGTGTGTGTGTGTGTGTGTGTGTGTGTGTGTGTGTGTGTGTGTGTGTGTGTGTGTGTGTGTGTGTGTGTGTGTGTGTGTGTGTGTGTGTGTGTGTGTGTGTGTGTGTGTGTGTGTGTGTGTGTGTGTGTGTGTGTGTGTGTGTGTGTGTGTGTGTGTGTGTGTGTGTGTGTGTGTGTGTGTGTGTGTGTGTGTGTGTGTGTGTGTGTGTGTGTGTGTGTGTGTGTGTGTGTGTGTGTGTGTGTGTGTGTGTGTGTGTGTGTGTGTGTGTGTGTGTGTGTGTGTGTGTGTGTGTGTGTGTGTGTGTGTGTATGTGTGTGTAGAAGCCGGAAATCCTTATCCTTATTCGCCTCCTCATCCTTAAACTACCTGGAGGCAGCGGGCGCATGCGCCTTGGGCAGCAGCGACCCCTCCATGCAGTATTCCACCTTACTTTACCCTCATCTATCCTTATCCTTACCGTCTCCTTCCATAGTTTGCATCACTTCATGTCTATTACGACGGTGCTTGAAAAGCCACCTCATGTGTGGAAGTGTCCGCAGCTGATAAATAAAAAATAAAATAAATAAATAAAAATAAATAAATAAAAATATTAAATCTCATAGGACGGCATTTGTCACTATGCATAGCACAACTCAGCCAATTTCCAGCGAAAGCCGCTGCTGGCAGTGACACGTGAAACGTGGGCACGACTCGCCACCCCCATAGGTGGAGCGAGAGGGGTACACCGGCACAGTATAAAAGCACACGTGCAAGTGACAAAGGTACCATTCCAGCCTCCTGTGTCTCACTCTCACCATGCGTCTACTGGTAAGTGCACAGAGTACTTGGCAGTGGTTGGTAGGCCTAGAGAACGGATGTAACGGAGCTTTCCCCGTAAATACTGAACCCCATGTAGTACTTCTTGCAGTTATTTTAAAACAGGTTGAGCCAAGGGCTGTTTTCCAATTATGTCTCTCAAATAACTGTTCATCAAAACTATGCCAAAAATCCAACGCCAGACTTGAAACATCTGCGAGTCGTACGCTATGCAACATACCAACTGCTGTAAGACTATCAAAGCCATCGTATATGTTTACGATTCAGGAGATATAACGAGTGATCCTTCCTCAGCTGATACTGGGCACGGCCTGCGCCGTTTTGGCCATGGCTGCTGCCTCTCCCGGCTACGGAGGCTACGGAGGCGGCGGATACGGAGGCCATGGAGGCTACGGAGGCGGCTACGGCAAAGGCGGTTACGGAGGCGGATATGGAGGCGGCGGCTACGGAAAAGGAGGCGGCTACGGGGGCGGATATGGCGGCTATGGAGGCGGCGGCTACGGAAAAGGCGGCTACGAAGGCGGATATGGAGGCGGCGGCTACGGAAAAGGAGGCGGCTACGGTGGAGGTTATGGAGGCGGAGGATACGGAGGTGGCGGTTATGGTGGATATCATTAAGGCTTCCTATGTTCAAAGTGCTTCGTGATGGAATTACTAAGCCTACGCACTACTCATCTCCTCATTATTAGGACAACTTCATCGTATTAGGGACAATTAGTCATCCTGCAGCTGATGAGTAAATCAATACTGAGCGGAATGCAGCTGAAACCAGGCGTGTACCCGGCGGCGTGCATGTGTCGAACTAAAGGAAAATACCGGAATAAACTGAGCTCCCATTTCATCCCTGTCGCTTTGTAAAAGGGCGCGCTGATTATGCACAGATTAGGATTCCATATCATACATTCTCAATTAGACTGTCACTGCGACAGAATAATTGCAATCTCATTGCACGGGTGCTAAAAATCAGGCTATGAATCAGGCTATGCTAGGGAAACGTCGTTCTCAGTGGCGCCCGAACATTGGGCACTATAAAGTCTTAGCAGAGCTGCTAACGTGCACAACTGCTAGGGCTTCTTGAGGCACCAACTGCCAGAGTCACATAGCGTCGCCAGCTCTTCTCCCTGTTTTAAGGGTTTCTCGGCAGCCAGCTTGCTCCTGGTTCAGGGAATCCGCCGGGTATTGAAACAGGGTCGGCTGCGTGGAAGGTGGGTGTGCTAGCCACTACACCACCAAACTGTTCCAAGCTCTAAGCACGAGCAATACCACATTTTTGCCACCAACCTACGGCGACAAATTAGGAGAAAGGTACAACTCACATCAAGCAAGGTTCAATAT
Source organism: Lepas anatifera (assembly GCA_034440635.1). Classification (NCBI taxonomy): domain Eukaryota; kingdom Metazoa; phylum Arthropoda; class Thecostraca; family Lepadidae; genus Lepas; species Lepas anatifera. The sequence continues at coordinate 257,484 of JAOTON010000160.1, forward strand.
GAAAGAGTAAAGCTACTCTTTCATATGTAGCATACAAAATGGAAATGTAGTTGTTGATTCTACCAACTACATTTCCCGCGCATTAGTAAGTCTACCGTTTCTATCAGCAGAGCACTATGTCGATAACAGATAGAGGAAACTATCTAGTAATGCCGTACAAAAGTGTCAATTTCCAACAGAACACCTACCAATCTGGCTTCATCGCATGAAAGGCTGTCCTCCACAACCGCATGATAAAAACAAAACATATGACGGCGGACCAAGATTCATGTAAAACCAAACTTTAAACATCCAGTAAGCGTAAAGTAGAGTCGGCAAGCAGGAACGCTATTCCCAATCCCCACCCCGGTGGGAGGAGAGTGTTTGAACACCTCCCGGGCACCCATCTCCAGGTTCGTGTTGCAAACTTGGACCTGTGACCCCTGAGAGGTCATGTGGGACTACTTAAGCAGATATTCGGACTTGGGGCAATAACTTCGCACGAAATAATGAAACAGCTTTTATTTTAATACCATTACGCTTTGATTAGCATTGAAAGTCGATTGATATGTATATTGACTATGTTAGGTCAGGTGGTGACCTTAACCAGACTCAAATCAGGTCAAATTTGTGTTCTGACGCAGCATAGTCACATCATACATTGCTCGATTCGCCGCCACGCGATGAAGCCAATGGCCCACAAACATTGATTCTAACTCAACTCTTGAATAATAATTGTTGGGGTTTAACGACGCACCAACTGCCAGGGTCATACGGCGTCGCCAACTCTCACCCTGTTGGAAGGGATTTTGGGGATCAGATCGACTTATTTAGAGGCTCTGCCGGGACCTGAACCCGGGACCAGTGGCTTAGAAGACAAGGGTGCTATCCACTAAGCCACCTCATCCCCTAACTCAACTCTTGTCAGACGCTAGAGTTCACCAGCTCTTCTCTAACCTGTCACCTTCTCTGACCTGCCATGACTTCAATATAGACCTGAGCCAAAAAGTGACCGATACATTTTCTTCATTAATTTTTATGAGCTATCCACCACCGTTCGCCTTTTTTAGCTACCTCGCATAGGATCAGATATCGAAGGGGTGTTTGAGGTCCCCCCACCGGGGCGAAGGTGGCTCGGAGGCCCACTGGGGCGGGTGTTAAAAGTGGCAATCTGAGGTGCACGGAAATATTCACTTATATTTGATGGACACTGTAAACATTGTAAGCGATCATAAGGAGAACAGAATTTAGCACGGAAGGTATATAACTTTTTCCGGAACAGAGAACACAGTCAGCATCAGCTCGCAGATGCAGAGAATAAGGAGAAATCCAAGGTCCTTGGACAGGCGAAAAATATGTCGGGTATCTATGCAAATGCAGGCAGAATTGATTATGGTTTTGCTACCCTGAATCAGCATTGCTTTTTCGGGCTCTAAATGGCGACCTAACTATTCGCCGATGTAGAAAAAAGCATTTCTAGTTATTTGATGCTTGGGTGGCTGATCATGACCCAAAGGCAGATCAAGTGGAGCCACGGGGGCACTTGCCCTCCCCCGATCGACCCTCGTGGCCCCCTGAAAGATCGGCGGCGCAACCCTGAAATGTCGCTTACCATACTGCCCCTAACCCCAGTATGCAAGTATCAGAGGCCCCACGAAAAGATTTGGCTCCCACCGGATAGATATTGCCGTCTAAAAGTGGCACCCTCGACCATGTGCCTCCTCCCTCCCCACCGATCGGCAATCCTGGATCCGCTTATGTCCTGACTGTGTCTTTTTGCGGACTTAAGGAAATACGATTGCTGTATAATTTTCTATTTCCATGGGGATGAGGTGGCTTTGTGGATAGCACGCTTGTCTTCTAAGCCACCGGTCCCGGGTTCAAGTCCCGGCGGAGCCTCTGAATAAGTCGAACTGATCCCCAAAATCCTTTTCAACAGGGTGAGAGTTAACGACGCCGTATGACCCTGGCAGTTGGTGCGTCGTTAAACCCCAACAATTATTTTTTATATTTCCATGACACGATAGTACGAATCGCCCAGCGCGTGTTATAAAAGTTGCCTCAATTCCTCAAAAAGGTCACGGAGGGCTCAAAGTTAGCGTGATGCTCACTCACTGTGAGTAACTATGTGTGAGCACGTGCTTTCATTTTTGTCATTGTCCTATTATTTTGCCTAGGTTGCTGCTTGTGGCGATGTTGGATGTTTCATATTTCAGTACCATAGAACTAGTCTGGGCACGCCTATGGAAAGAACAAGTCTTCGTACCCTCCAATTGACGCAATCCCCTCGCATACATTTTTGAGACTCCTTCTCATGGAGCCAAAGTTGGGACGCGGTAACAAGACCTAGCGCTCTATCGTAACTAGTCTTGCTTATAAAAAAATGGCAGAGGAGGCCAAGGTCTGTTACACATTGTGTAAATTTCAGGCCTCACTCACGGCATATATTTCCTTTTTTACGCCATGTGTGTGACAGTGCAAAACATAATAATATGAATAATAATAATAATATTAACCTTAAAAAACTTAGCCATAATCTTAACGATGCTTCATGAGCTACTTTTTCCAGTATCTTTCCACGAAAAATAGGCCCGAGGCAAACAAATGTATCTTGCATACGTTTCACGTATCATTGCAAGCGGGGCTTTTGTAGATCCCCACATATTTCTGAATTCAATTCAAAAACCATCGCTTTCTACGATATCACGAACTTTTGAATTTTAATGACGATTGAGTCTCTCCACACTGTTGGTTTCACGCCGATCTCCCCTATCCATGATAAAATATTAAATCTCATTGGACGGCATTTGTCACCATTCATTGTACAACTCAGCCAATTTCCAGCCAAAGCCGCTGCTGGCAGTGACACGTGAAACGTGGGCACGACTCGCCACCCCCATAGGTGGAGCGAGAGGGGTACACCGGCACAGTATAAAAGCGCACGTGCAAGTGACAGCGGTACCATTCCAGCCTCCTGTGTCTCACTCTCACCATGCGTCTACTGGTAAGTGCACAGAGTACTTAGCAGTGGTTGGCAGGCCTAGAAAACGGATGTAACGGAGCTTACTGAAAGCTACCCGTAACCCGAGCTACCCATAAATACTGAACCCCATGTAGCACTTCTTGCTGTTGCTATTTCAACACCGGCTGCATAAAGCCAAGGGCCGTTTTCCAATCACGTCCCCCGAATAAACGTTCTTCAAAACTATGCACAAAATCTAACGCCAGACTTGAAATATCTGGGAGTCGTACGCTATGCAACATACCAACTGCTGTCAGACTATCAAAGCCATCGTAAATGTTTACGATTCAGGAGATATAACGACTGATCCTTCCTCAGCTGATACTGGGCACGGCCTGCGCCGTTTTGGCCATGGCTGCTGCCTCTCCCGGCTACGGAGGCTACGGAGGCGGCGGATACGGAGGCCATGGAGGCTACGGAGGCGGCTATGGCAAAGGCGGCTACGGAGGCGGATATGGAGGCGGCGGCTACGGAAAAGGAGGCGGCTACGGGGGCGGATATGGAGGCTATGGAGGCGGCGGCTACGGCAAAGGTGGCTACGGAGGCGGATATGGAGGCGGTGGCTACGGTGGAGGTTATGGAGGCGGAGGATACGGAGGCGGCGGTTATGGTGGATATCATTAAGGCTTCCTATGTTTAAAGTGCTTGGTGATGGAATTACCAAGCCTACGCACTACTCATCTCCTCATTTTTAGGACAATTTCATCTTATTAGGAACAAAGTCATCGTGCAGCTGATGAGTAAATCAATACTGACAGAATGCAGCTGAAACCAGGCGTGTACCCGGCGGCGTGCATGTGTGAAACTAAAAGAAATACAGGAATAAACTGAGCTCCCATTTCATCCCTGTCGTTTTGTAAAAGGGCGCGCTGATTGTGTACAGATTAGGATTCCATATCATACATTCTCAAGAAGACTGTCACTGCGACAGAATAATTGCAATCTCGTTGCACGGGTGCTAAAAATCACGCTATGAATCAGGCTATGCTAGGCAAACGTCGTTCTCAGTGGCGCCCGAACATTGGGCACTATAAAGTCTTAGCAGAGCTGCTAACGTGCACAACTGCTAGGGCTTCTTGAGGCACCAACTGCCAGAGTCACATAGCGTCGCCAGCTCTTCTTCCTGTTTTAAGGGTTTCTCGGCAGCCAGCTTGCACCTGGTTCAGGGAATCCGCCGGGTATTGAAACCGGGTCGGCTGCGTGGAAGGTGGGTGTGCTAGCCACTACACCACCAAACTGTTCCAAGCTCTAAGCACGAACAATACCACATTTTTGCCACCAACCTACGGCGACAAATTAGGAGAAAGGTACAACTCACATCAAGCAAGGTTCAATATGAAATAGTAAAGCTACTCTTTCATATGTAGCATACAAAATGGAAATGTAGTTGTTGATTCTACCAACTACATTTCCCGCGCATTAGTAAGTCTACCGTTTCTATCAGCAGAGCACTATGTCGATAACAGATAGAGGAAACTAACTAGTAATGCCGTACAAAAGTGTCAATTTCCAACAGAACACCTACCAATCTGGCTTCATCGCATGAAAGGCTGTCCTCCACAACCGCATGATAAAAACAAAACATATGACGGCGGACCAAGATTCATGTAAAACCAAACTTTAAACATCCAGTAAGCGTAAAGTAGAGTCGGCAAGCAGGAACGCTATTCCCAATCCCCACCCCGGTGGGAGGAGTGTTTGAACACCTCCCGGGCACCCATCTCCAGGTTCGTGTTGCAAACTTGGACCTGTGACCCCTGAGAGGTCATGTGGGACTACTTAAGCAGATATTCGGACTTGGGGCAATAACTTCGCACGAAATAATAAAAAGCTTTTATTTTTATACCATTACGCTTTGATTAGCATTGAAAGTCGATTGATATGTATATTGACTATGTTAGGTCAGGTGGTGACCTTAACCCGACTCAAATCAGGTCAAATTTGTGTTCTGACGCAGCATAGTCACATCATACATTGCTCGATTCGCCGCCACGCGATGAAGCCAATGGTCCACAAACATTGATTCTAACTCAACTCTTGAATAATAATTGTTGGGGTTTAACGACGCACCAACTGCCAGGGTCATACGGCGTCGCCAACTCTCACCCTGTTGGAAGGGATTTTGGGGATCAGATCGACTTATTTAGAGGCTCTGCCGGGACTTGAACCCGGGACCAGTGGCTTAGAAGACAAGGGTGCTATCCACTAAGCCACCTCATCCCCTAACTCAACTCTTGTCAGACGCTAGAGTTCACCAGCTCTTCTCTAACCTGTCACCTTCTCTGACCTGCCATGACTTCAATATAGACCTGAGCCAAAAAGTGACCGATACATTTTCTTCATTAATTTTTATGAGCTATCCACCAGCGTTCGCATTTTTTAGCTACCCCGCATATATCAGATATCGAAGGGGTGTTTGAGGTCCCCCACCGGGGCGAAGGTGACTCGGAGGCCCACTGGGGCGGGTGTTAAAAGTGGCAATCTGAGGTGAACGGAAATATTCACTTATATGTGATGAACACGCAAACATTATAAGCGATCATAAGGAGAACGGAATTTAGCACGGAAGGTATATAACTTTTTTCCGGAACAGAGAACACAGTCAGCATCAGCTAGCATATGCACAGGATAAGGAGGAACCCAAGGTCCTTGGACAGGTGAAAAATATGTCGGGTATCTATGCAAATGCAGGCAGAATTGATTATGGTTTTGCTACCCTGAATCAGCATTGCTTTTTCGGGCTCCAAACGGCGACCCAACTATTCGCCGGTGTAGAAAAAAAGCATTTCTCGTTATTGGATGCTGGGGTGGCTGATCATGACCCAAAGGCGGATCAAGTGGAGCCACGGGGGCACTTGCCCTCCCCCGATCGACCCTCGTGGCCCCCTGAAAGATCGGCGGCGCAACCCTGAAATGTCGCTTACCATACTGCCCCTAACCCCAGTATGCAAGTATCAGAGGCCCCACGAAAAGATTTGGCTCCCACCGGATAGATATTGCCGTCTAAAAGTGGCACCCTCGACCATGTGCCTCCTCCCTCCCCACCGATCGGCAATCCTGGATCCGCTTATGTCCTGACTGTGTCTTTTTGCGGTCTTAAGGAAATACGATTGCTGTATAATTTTCTATTTCCATGGGGATGAGGTGGCTTTGTGGATAGCACGCTTGTCTTCTAAGCCACCGGTCCCGGGTTCAAGTCCCGGCGGAGCCTCTGAATAAGTCGAACTGATCCCCAAAATCCTTTTAAACAGGGTGAGAGTTGGCGACACCGTATGACCCTGGCAGCTGGTGCGTCGTTAAACCCCAACAATTATTTTTTATATTTCCATGACACGATAGTACGAATCGCCCAGCGCGTGTTATAAAAGTTGCCTCAATTCCTCAAAAAGGTCACGGAGGGCTCAAAGTTAGCGTGATGCTCACTCACTGTGAGTAACTATGTGTGAGCACGTGCTTTCATTTTTGTCATTGTACTATTATTTTGCCTAGGTTGCTGCTTGTGGCGATGGTGGATGATTCATATTTCAGTACCATAGAACTAGTCTTGGCACGCCTATGGAAAGAACAAGTCTTCGTACCCTCCAATTGACGCAATCCCCTCGCATACATTTTTGAGACTCCTTCTCATGGAGCCAAAGTTGGGACGCGGTAACAAAACCTAGCGCTCTATCGTAACTAGTCTTGCTTATAAAAAAATGGCAGAGGAGGCCAAGGTCTGTTACACATTGTGTAAATTTCAGGCCTCACTCACGGCATATATTTCCTTTTTTACGCCATGTGTGTGACAGTGCAAAACATAATAATATGAATAATAATAATAATATTAACCTTAAAAAACTTAGCCATAATCTTAACGATGCTTCATGAGCTACTTTTTCCAGTATCTTTCTACGAAAAATAGGCCCGAGGCAAACAAATGTATCTTGCATACGTTTCACGTATCATTGCAAGCGGGGCTTTTGTAGATCCCCACATATTTCTGAATTCAATTCAAAAACCATCGCTTTCTACGATATCACGAACTTTTGAATTTTAATGACGATTGAGTCTCTCCACACTGTTAGTTTCACGCCGATCTCCCCTATCCATGATAAAATATTAACTCTCATTGGACGGCATTTGTCACCATTCATTGTACAACTCAGCCAATTTCCAGCCAAAGCCGCTGCTAGCAGTGACACGTGAAACGTGGGCACGACTCGCCACCCCCATAGGTGGAGCGAGAGGGGTACACCGGCACAGTATAAAAGCGCACGTGCAAGTGACAGAGGTACCATTCCAGCCTCCTGTGTCTCACTCTCACCATGCGTCTACTGGTAAGTGCACAGAGTACTTAGCAGTGGTTGGCAGGCCTAGAAAACGGATGTAGCGGAGCTTACTGAAAGCTACCCGTAACCCGAGCTACCCATAAATACTGAACCCCATGTAGCACTTCTTGCTGTTGCTATTTCAACACCGGCTGCATAAAGCCAAGGGCCGTTTTCCAATCACGTCCCCCGAATAAGCGTTCTTCAAAACTATGCACAAAATCTAACGCCAGACTTGAAATATCTGGGAGTCGTACGCTATGCAACATACCAACTGCTGTCAGACTATCAAAGCCATCGTAAATGTTTACGATTCAGGAGATATAACGACTGATCCTTCCTCAGCTGATACTGGGCACGGCCTGCGCCGTTTTGGCCATTGCTGCTGCCTCTCCCGGCTACGGAGGCTACGGAGGCGGCTACGGAGGAGGCTACGGAGGCGGCTACGGAGGCGGCTACGGAGGCGGATATGGAGGCGGCGGCTACGGAAAAGGAGGCGGCTACGGGGGCGGATATGGAGGCTATGGAGGCGGCGGCTACGGCAAAGGTGGCTACGGAGGCGGATATGGAGGCGGTGGCTACGGTGGAGGTTATGGAGGCGGAGGATACGGAGGCGGCGGTTATGGTGGATATCATTAAGGCTTCCTATGTTTAAAGTGCTTGGTGATGGAATTACCAAGCCTACGCACTACTCATCTCCTCATTTTTAGGACAATTTCATCTTATTAGGAACAAAGTCATCCTGCAGCTGATGAGTAAATCAATACTGACAGAATGCAGCTGAAACCAGGCGTGTACCCGGCGGCGTGCATGTGTGAAACTAAAAGAAATACAGGAATAAACTGAGCTCCCATTTCATCCCTGTCGTTTTGTAAAAGGGCGCGCAGATTGTGTACAGATTAGGATTCCATATCATACATTCTCAAGAAGACTGTCACTGCGACAGAATAATTGCAATCTCGTTGCACGGGTGCTAAAAATCAGGCTATGAATCAGGCTATGCTAGGCAAACGTCGTTCTCAGTGGCGCCCGAACATTGGGCACTATAAAGTCTTAGCAGAGCTGCTAACGTGCACAACTGCTAGGGCTTCTTGAGGCACCAACTGCCAGAGTCACATAGCGTCGCCAGCTCTTCTTCCTGTTTTAAGGGTTTCTCGGCAGCCAGCTTGCTCCTGGTTCAGGGAATCCGCCGGGTATTGAAACCGGCTCGGCTGCGTGGAAGGTGGGTGTGCTAGCCACTACACCACCAAACTGTTCCAAGCTCAAAGCACGAGCAATACCACCTTTTTGCCACCAACCTTACGGCGACAAATTAGGAGAAAGTTACAACTCACATCAAGCAAGGTTCAATATGAAAGAGTAAAGCTACTCTTTCATATGTAGCATACAAAATGGAAATGTAGTTGTTGATTCTACCAACTACATTTCCCACGCATTAGTAAGTCTACGGTTTCTATCAGCAGAGCACTATGTCGATAACACAAAGAGGAAACTATCTAGTAATGCCGTACAAAAGTGTCAATTTCCAACAGAACACCTACCAATCTGGCTTCATCGCATGAAAGGCTGTCATCCACAACCGCATGATAAAAACAAAACATATGACGGCGGACCAAGATTCATGTAAAATCAAACTTTATACATCCAGTAAGCGCAAAGTAGAGCCAGCAAGCAAGAACGGTATTCTTAACCCTCACTCCGGTGGGAGGAGAGTGTTTGAACACCTCCCGGGCACCCATCTCCAGGTTCGTGTTGCAAATTTGGACCTGTGACCCCTGAGAGGTCATGTGTGGCTCCTTAAGCAGATATTCGGACTTGGGGCAATAACTTCGCACGAAATAATAAAAAGCTTTTATTTTTATACCATTACGCTTTGATTAGCATTGAAAGTCGATTGATATGTATATTGACTATGTTAGGTCAGGTGGTGACCTTAACCCGACTCAAATCAGGTCAAATTTGTGTTTTGACGCAGCATAGTCACATCATACATCGCTCGATTCGCCGCAACACGATGAAGCCAATGGTCCACAAACATTGATTCTAACTCAACTCTTGAATAAAAAATTTTGGGGTTTAACGACGCACCAACTGCCAGGGTCATACGGCGTCGCCAACTCGCACCCTGTTGGAAGAGATTTTGGGGATCAGATCGACTTATTCAGAGGCTCTGCCGGGACTTGAACCCGGGACCGGTGGCTTAGAAGACAAGGGTGCTATCCACTAAGCCACCTCATCCCCTAACTCAACTCTTGTCAGACGCTAGAGTTCACCAGCTCTTCTCTAACCTGTCACCTTCTCTGACCTGCCATGACTTCAATATAGACCTGAGCCAAAAAGTGACCGATACATTTTCTTCATTATTTTTATGAGCTATCCACCAGCGTTCGCATTTTTTAGCTACCCCGCATATATCAGATATCGAAGGGGTGTTTGAGGTCCCCCACCGGGGCGAAGGTGACTCGGAGGCCCACTGGGGCGGGTGTTAAAAGTGGCAATCTGAGGTGAACGGAAATATTCACTTATATGTGATGAACACGCAAACATTATAAGCGATCATAAGGAGAACGGAATTTAGCACGGAAGGTATATAACTTTTTTCCGGAACAGAGAACACAGTCAGCATCAGCTAGCATATGCACAGGATAAGGAGGAACCCAAGGTCCTTGGACAGGCGAAAAATATGTCGGGTATCTATGCAAATGCAGGCAGAATTGATTATTGTTTTGCTACCCTGAATCAGCATTGCTTTTTCGGGCTCCAAACGGCGACCCAACTATTCGCCGATGTAGAAAAAAACATTTCACGTTATTGGATGCTGGGGTGGCTGATCATGACCCAAAGGCGGATCAAGTGGAGCCACGGGGGCACTTGCCCTCCCCGATCGACCCTCGTGGCCCCCTGAAAGATCGGCGGCGCAACCCTGAAATGTCGCTTACCATACTGCCCCTAACCCCAGTATGCAAGTATCAGAGGCCTCACGATAAGATTTGGCTCCCACCGGATAGATATTGCCGTCTAAAAGTGGCACCCTCGACCATGTGCCCCCCCGCCGATCGGCAATCCTGGATCCGCTTATGTCCTGACTGTCTTTTTGCGGGCTTAACGAAATACGATTGCTGTATAATTTTCTATTTATATGACACGATAGTACGAATCGCCCAGCGCGTGTTGTAAAAGTTCCCTCAATTCCTCAAAGAGGTCACGGTGGGCTCAAATGTTAGAGTGACTCACTGTGAGTAACTATGGGTGAGCAAGTGCTATTCATTTTTGTCATTGTACTATTATTTTGCCTAGGTTGCTGCTTGTAGCGATATTGAATGTTTCATATTTCAGTACCATAGAACTAGACTGGGCACGCCTATGGAAAGAACAAGTCTTCGTACCCTCCAATTGTTGCAATCCCCTCGCATACATTTTTGAGACTACTCTCGTGGAGCCAAAGTTGGGACGCGGTAACAAAAAACTAGCGCTCTATCTTACCTAGTCTTGCTTATAAAAAAAATGGTCAGAGGAGGCCCATGTCTGTTACACGTTGCGTAAATTTCAGGCCTCACTCACGGCATATATTTCCTTTTACGCCATGTATGTGACAGTGCAAAACATAATAACATGAATAATAATAATAATATTAACCTTAACAAACTTAGCAATGATCTTAATAATGTTTCACGAGCTACTTTTTCAGTATCTTTCTACGAAAAATAGGCACGGGGCAACGCAAAAGTTGAATTATTAATCCGGAATGATGATGGGAAAGTAGCTATCTCCACATTGATCTTATCGAGTCTATAGCGAAAAAAACACACTAGGGACGATATAATTATTTCCCCACAGGTGGGGGACCCTGTGTGGCTCAGGAAAAATATGTCTCCAGAGCAAAAGCTCCTGGGACCGAACTCCAGGACCCGCTGGGCCCACGGTAGGGGAAAGCTCCCACGCCGACCGGTATCCTTGCCACGGTGATGACTACCCAGAGCCTGATGTGGTCGCGAATAAAACACCGGCGTCCATCCTTCAATAGACACCCGTGGGCTGCCAAGATGGGGCAACCACTTCAACACTGATATACAAGAACACCAGGAAGCAACACCAGTTTTGGGGTTGAACGACGCACCAACAGCTGCAGTCGTAGGGCGTCGGAGGGGCAGAGGAGTCAGCTATAGGCTCACCTACCGGCTTCATATGCCGGGGAGAGAAGAGCAATCATCAGCAAAACAACGGAAGAACGTGTCCAACTCGAGCTACCGGAACTCCATAGCAGTGACGTCAGATGCTCGGAGGAGCACCTACCAAACGCTGGAAATCCCACAGTGGAATGTTGTCGCAGTATCGGAGAATCAAAATACACAGCTTGCAACATGCAACATACCCCGCCACCTGCAGCAAACGGACGCAGCTCCAAGCGACATTTTCATCATTTTCAACATCCAACATTTTCATTTTCCAACAACATTTTAAGAACATACAATTGTTTCTGGACGCCAAGGGTGGGGTAAAGTATTCATCCGTAAAACAGTTAAGAAACCAAACATTGCGTGTAATATACCAGCTCATCGGATTTGAACTAAGCTATCATTCGTGTAAACCATGATAAAAAATGAGCTGCCACCCCGGTAGCTCAGTTGGTAGAGCGTTGGGCTCCGGCCCGCTGCACAGAAGCATGCAGTGGCAGTGCATATCCAGGCTTGGGATCGGTTCCCCTGAGACGCTCCGGCGCTCAATAGTTTACCCGACGTACAGGTCGGCTGGCAACTGACTAGTGAGAGGGTGACCTGAGCGGGGCGGCCGCCCCTGTGCTTTGTGGGACGTTAAACTTTGGCTTCTAAATTAACCCTTCATTGTGGGAGTTGCTCGTTCGGGTGCTGGGGTCGGGGTCTCCGTGACAAGTCCCTTGATGACTTAAGTGAGACTCTAACTCCAGCAGCCGAACTGGCAACAACTTGAACAAAATTTATTAAAAAAACCTGGCTTTATATTTGGTTTCCCTCAAAACCCCGATTTTGCGGAAAAACGGCGCTGTATATGCATACGCGGGCTTCAAGACGCTCTCTGTGCCCGCCTTTTTGCTTTCTGAGCACTGTCGGCGGCGGACACTTGGGGGTAGCCCCACGTTTCCTGATGGGGTAGCCTGATGTTTCCTCCGTGTTCTATCTGATGGAAGTCTCAACTCAAATGTCATTAAAGAGGTGTCCTGTTTCTTTTAATAAGAAAAAAATCCAAACGCGTCGGGTTCCAACAGAGAAACAGCTTTGGATTCAGCGCCCTGTCCACTCACTTCTGGCTGAGAGGAGAGTAAGGTGATCTCGCGTTGCGAGCTACCAACTAGGTCCCACACACGCACATATATTGTTTCCGTCGCTACATGCATGGCGAAGGTCGGGTTTCGGTTATCGATGCACGCAGCTGTGGGTCACCAGCTCAGCACACAACTTAGGGCAATCGCAGTGCACGGCAAGGTGTCGAAATTTGGCGCGGCGCGAGCTGGAGACCACGCGCGGGGTGCCTGCTCACGTGACACCCGCCCACGAGAGCGGGCGGCAGCGGCACGGCGTCACGTGTGAAAGGGGCGGGTATATAGGGCGCCAGTGCCAATTCAGAGAGCACAGCCGGACTGCACCGACGGTCGGTGCACACCTCACCAGCAATGCGAGCTCTGGTAAGTCTGCAGCGGTTCCGCCACTTCCAACCTGAGGCTCGTGTCGAGCTGGGGCGGCGAGAGCTAAGCTAGATGCCGCGAGTGGTTCAGGTCATGCTTTATCTCTCAATTAGACCGCATTGAGCTTGCAGAAAAACAGACAAACAGCCAGGACACGCCACAAAGCAGATATTTCCAGAACTGTACCACCAATCGGCTGGCTGACTGTTGCAGGTGCTTCTGACGGCCTTCCTGGCCGTGGCGACCACGGTAACCGCTCATGGATACGGCTACGGAGGCGGAGGCTAGGGCTAAGGAGGCTACGGCGGATATGGCGGAGGCGGTTATGGAGGTGGTGGCTACGGCAAAGGAGGCTACGGAGGTGGTGGCTACGGCAAGGGAGGATACGGAGGTGGTGGCTATGACAAAGGAGGCTACGGAGGCGGTGGCTACGGCAAAGGAGGCTACGGAGGCGGTTATGGAGGCGGAGGAGGATATGGAAAAGGAGGCGGTTACGGAGGAGGATACGGGAAAGGAGGCTACGGAGGAGGTGGATATGATAAAGGAGGATACGGAGGAGGAGGTTACGGCGGAGGCGGTTACGGAAAAGGAGGATACGGAGGAGGAGGTTACGGAAAAGGAGGATATGGAGGAGGAGGTTACGGAAAAGGAGGATATGGAGGAGGAGGTTACGGCGGAGGCGGTTACGGAAAAGGAGGATACGGTGGAGGCGGCTACGGAAAAGGAGGATATGGAGGAGGAGGTTACGGCGGAGGCGGTTACGGAAAAGGAGGATACGGAGGAGGAGGTTACGGCGGAGGCGGTTACGGAAAAGGAGGATATGGAGGAGGAGGTTACGGCGGAGGTGGCTATGGAAAGGGAGGCGGATACGGAGGCGGTGGATACGGAGGAGGCGGATACGGAGGAGGTGGCTATGGAGGCTACGGAAAAGGAGGCTACGGAGGAGGTTATGGAAAGGGAGGATATGGAGGCGGATACGGCGGAGGCGGTTACAGTGGTGGGTATGGAAAGGGTGGTGGTGGATATGGTGGTTACGGCTATCACTAGTGCGTTATGTTTTGTTGCGAATGAAAGTGCAGATACTGCCCAAGCGACGGTGGTGCGTACCAAGCAGCAACGTCGTGAAATATCCACAAGTGCCGCTCGAAGGATAGGACTGACGTCAGACGGTGCCGAGACCCGAACGGACAGTGTGCAAACAAATAGGCAAAATGGGGCGAACTGCAAACTTTGGGTCCTCAGCTTACAATCGGGTGAGTTCTTTTCATCTTTGTGCCATGTGGGATAAATGAATAAAATCACGAAACCAAGGCCACGAGTCTATGACCAGAAAAGTCACGAGGATAACCCAGCTGCCAAAGTATTGGGTGATCTGGCCCTGGGAGTCAGCGTTTCGGTGCAGTTGAAACCGACTTCCACGCCACACCCCCTGAATGTATGTAGTATGCTCAATCCATACTACTCTCAACCCTGACGATGAACATACATTTTGGCAAATACTACAGCTACACATGGGTCGGTATTTGTTCAGCAATTTCCCGAGACTAAATAACTGTTCAACACCATTACAGATCACCCAACTACAGTACTACCACATGTCAAATTATTGGAGAGAATATGCCTGATTCTGAGAAGACCATTTGTGCCGTATCGGTCCCACTAGCTTCGGCACCCTTAATGTAACACTATTTTCACTCAATCTGATGACGAGTCAAACGCAAAATACACTCGATTTCAGTGAACAAGTGTGTTAGCTTTTTATATTTGATCAATGTGTAAGGCAATCAGCAAGAAAAAAACAATATGACACTGTGTCATAAATGACACATCCAATAAATGAATAAATGCATGGTGAATGACGAGAAAAATAAAGATGTCGGAGATACACCCGTAGATAATCAGTTTTCTTGTGGTGCAACCGACAAACGAACGGAACGACGACGCCTGCGCTTCCCACTCTTGAGATATGGGGGAAAACGTGGCATACATGTTTCTCCCATGGAGTGGACTTGTCTGCCCTTACTACCCAAATTTACACTGCTTTAGCAGTCCCCTTGGTAAAAAAAAGAGGAGTGATAAGCAAATGAAATGTACCCTTTTGATCGGCGTTCGCCCAGTTTCTAGTGTTACCTTTCACACGTCTCAGATTTCGCAAGAGAGCGACCCGCACCAAGAATTCAAGCGTACAGCGACGACATTCACGACACATCCCAGCAGGGTACGGAGCGCACGTTCAACACTAGCGAAAAAGACGCGTGAATTGTCGGTATCTTATCTATTCACAATTGAAGTTCTGAGGAAAAGAGAGCACGGGGAGGAGTCACTCAGTGCCACAGGAGAAAGAATCACTGAACTGCGTTACAAAGCAAGGTGAAAAAATATATTAAAGAAAAAACGGGGCAAATCATCCTTTGACAGAAAGACCCACAACGTATATAGCCTTGTGATCATAACTCAATACATAACTCACCGATGCACCCCATTGATAAGTCCAACGCCGACAAATGGATCAGCCCCGGGCTGAGCCGTGGGCTACGGTTAGTTGCCGCCTGTTTGGCCGGTGAGCTCTCGCGAGCGTTCGCCGGGGCGCGCCGAGCATCGGTGCGTGGAGACGCGCTGTTGTGCGAGCAATCATCACGCGACGAGAACACAGCGGAAGCCAGGCAGCATCGCCGTGGCAGGCGAAACTCGCAACTGAGGCCAATGCCTCCAAGAAACCACTAGTAGAGGGAAATTATATTGAGAATGATCTCCGTTGGCAATCTAGATTTCTACACAACTGACAATCCTTACTTCACCGGGTGAAACAGTGCCGAAAACAGTCCACCGCTGTCACGAATGGCACGGAAGAGCGCTCATGTAGTATAGATCAAGCATTCTTGGCGCTGGTCGTTGATGTCTCTACCGTCAGCGAATTGCTAAATAGTGGCGATACATTCCAATAGTCAGATGAAGTGCAAGACCAGCCTTTCGCCTCACCTGGGTCTCACAATTTCGGCTGTGCTAAAACTATATGAAATAAAACTTTGACCAATAAGCAGATGCGTCAAAGCCAAAGACAAGGGGACCAACCAAGGCAAGCTAGCCATGCGCTGGCTTGAGTTCAGTAAGCAAAGTGGCGGATGTTTTCTTTAGAAGCGGACCATATATCAGATGGACTGTCGCACACTGCAGTTACAGGCAGCTCGCTCAACACGAGGTACTCACCACAGCGCGCTCCTGCCAGATGTCCTTTTGGACACACCAGAACAACCGTCAGACGGGGGACCGCCCGGGGTGAAACTGGCCCCGCCGGGGCATGGCTACTGAACACATTGTTAAAGGCAGAGCGCTACAGCTTAGTTCTTATACCAGCTGTCAGCCATTTCTTACGCCACACCCGTTGCATATCATAAATCGCGCAGCATGGAAAGTACAATTTAGCTCGAAGATAAATAGAACGGACGTGTCAAAACTTAACGCACGCGTGAACTATTTTTGGACTTTTTTGGAAAAGTTGCACTCCGGCAGAAATGCGACGGCAGTATTGCAGGCGCAGCGCCCTGAGCAATTAGTTCGGCTGGCTGCCCCCAAAAACGTGTCCAATCAATAAGCAGACATACGCGGCGTCGCGCATGACCTGGCTTTCAGTTCACGCCGTCTTTCTCAACACGCAGACAGACAGACCCAGAAGGCTTGGTCAATCCGGAACGCTGGGGCAACGGCGGGCCTGTTGTTGGTGCACGAGTTGGAAGCAGGCTTTCGGCAGTCGCGCGGGAAAGTCGAGATACGTAAACTAGTCAGAGCAATCACGTGCCGGCGTATTCAGCTGCACCACAACAGACGCCTAAACAGCTGCTGTTTCAATCGAAATCAGTGTCAGGCGGCATACATGAATTGGACCGTTAATTCGTTGCCTTTTCTTGCTTTATCTGTCTTTCCAATCTTCCGCATGCGTTCACTTACCAGTCCACAAATATCGATTACAACATTGCGTGCATTCGTCCTGCTTTGCCTGACCAAGAAACATTCGGTTTCGCAAGTACCGCATTTTACGGAGAATAGCGCGTCATCGGCGCATCATTAGTTGTCATTCTTGCTTGCGCCAAAGGCCGGGGCTCGTGACAATCCCGGCACTCCCGAGCAATGTATAAGGGCAAGCAGTGCTGCAGTAGGTTAGCGGCAGCAACGCTTCCTAAATGTCATATGGCAGGGCATGGCTTTTTCGTCAACGAGTGGTTTAGAGACGGCACTGCCTCTGAATGTTGTGGTGTTTAATATTTACAGTTTCAAAACTATTTTCTTCAACTAAATGTATAAATGCATGTGACTATCCTGCAACATTGACTCTTCTAACTTCTTTGAAGTGTGACCTAGGATCCAACTTTGCCCTGAGTGAATATAGTTCTAACCACAACTCTTCAAAACCAAACACAATGTGGAATTTCCAGTATAAAATTTTCTTATATATTTTCAAAATAAATTTCAACACGTAGGTAACACCTCTGCATTTAAAGAGAATGTCACGCCTTCAAAACCATTTCTGAATTGAGATAGCCTGGTGATACAAC